>APFE031439068.1:143931-166198 GCA_000404065.3 Pinus taeda | reverse complement strand
TTAGCCGACATTTCATCAATAATTAAAATTATTATCTAAAAATGATAGCCGACATTCATCTTAATTTACTTTCCTCATTACTATTTAATCTCTCAAATTAGTTCTTCTTCTATCAAGCATTCAAATGGTCATGATGATGGATCCCGGTTGGGATTGAAACGTTGGCAAAAAAAATGGTTCTTACTGTGGATTCTCCGGTAACTAAGTCAGAAGAAATAAACCATAGAGGTCTAAAATCCAGAATCATTTCCCTATATGGAGGGGATACCTGGAGTGAAATCAATTTACTCAAAAAATCTAGATCGAAGATAGCAAGAAGAGCTGCAGACCTACATTTTCTTAAGAACTGGCGTGACAATAATCTCATTCCCCCATTTGTACAAATTAATCATAGATTACATAACAGATATAATAGCAAGGCATTTTTTCAACTAAGCACGTCTCTAATAAGGGCAGAAATTAAAAAGGTTAGGGCTTCTTTGGATTATCTTGGACGCTCATCACTCTCTGCACACCTAAAACTAGCCAGCATCATCAGCAAGGATCTCTGGTCCATTATTGATGCCAGGGCCGCTCTGATTCTCGTACTTCGGCCCTAGCAGAACACTCCTAAAAAACTAAGCACCATGTCTGTTTGGAAAGTGCTTCAATTATCGCTAGGAAAGAACAACATCATAGGCGAAAGATCAGAGAAGCTCTTGAAATTATCAAACACCCTCATAATCTCAACAAAGACAATGGTATGGAGATTAGTGGAAGTTGGCTTCCTCTAATCAGAGAAATTAAGGTCACCAACACTTCTTAGTTTTAGCACCCCCTTTCTAATCTTAATAAGTTAGTAACCTAGCTTTAATAATTTATAATAATAATAATTAGTACATAATTAATCATTCACAATAGTAATTATGATAATAACTATTACTATTATCATTAACTATGATTTATATATATATATATATATATATATATATATAATAAAATAAAAATTAATTAATTAAATTAAAATTTTACTATTTTTATTTTTATTATCTATACTAATTTTTATATCTTGATATTAATTTTTTTTTTAACTGAAACGGTTGTTTATTTTATTGATATGTTAGAAACAGAAAGGGACTTTGCCGAGGCAGCCCTGCTTACATGGTTGAAAACCTACTTTTGCTTCCTTTGGAAAGGAGCAGTTCACAAATGATGATAAAGAATTTTCCCATTTACATTTAAGATTCCTTTGTTGAGAGTGTTGCCCAAGTTCGCCATACGATCTGCTTCCTTGTTGGAGTTTCTGAGTATATGATAAAATTTGCATGAGTCAAAACTCTGTAGAACCGTCTTCAGTCTATCCAATATTTTGTTGAGCCCAATATTGTTGAAGTATTCCTCTCTAATTAGTTTTTTGATTAAAATTTCTGAGTCTCCGAAGACTTGAATATCTTTAGCGCTTTTCTCTCTTGCAATGTGGCAGGCCTTTAGCAGCCCCAGAATCTCCGCTTGGTTGTTTGTTTTCTCTCCGAGACCCCATGCAAAAGAAACAGAGGAGAGCCCTTCCGCAAAGTAGATGACCCCGCCAGCACCTGCTGCTCCAGGATTCCCTTTGGACGCTCCATCAAAGAAAATGGTAGTTACATTTTGCGCCCTCCACCAGCTTTGAAAGATGTCATCAGTCTCTCTTTTTCTCCATTCCAGGTTTGCTTTCAGGGGTGAGGTTCTATACTTTAGGGACAACGGATCTATAGCAAGCCACCTTTTTTCTTCTGGCCTGAGCAGGGGGTCTTCTTTGATATATTGCTGCTGAGCCGCTTCCAACAGAAGGTCCTTAGCTTTTGCTGCAACCTGATGCGGGGAATACTGTGTTTCTTTGAAAATTTGCTGATTTCTGGTTAACCACAGTTGCCAGCAAACAAACTTTGGCAACGCTATCCAAATCCTGCGCCAAAAGGACTTGGGGAAGATGCCTTTGGGGTAGCTAGCACACCAAGTCACAAACAGCTCAGAGACATAGGTTTGCTGAGGAAGAGAGGTCTGGAATTCGTCAAGAAGAAGTCCCCACACCTTCTTGGCAAAGGCGCAGTCAAGAAACAAGTGTTGGGCAGTTTCTAACTGACATCTACAAAGAGCGCATCTATGAGGCCCTTCAAACTTTCTTTTTGTCAGATTGTCCCCTGTCAATAACTTGTTGTGTACCAAGGTCCAAAAGAAAAAAATTATTTTTGGTAGCGCTAATGGCTCCCAAATCTGCTTCCAAAAGGCTGGAGTATGGTGGCTGATCCTTTTTCCTTGAAGAGACTTATATCCCTCTGCTGAGATGTATATTCTAGACTTTCCCCAACCCCATCGATCCTTTTTGAATCTGCTGTCTGGGGTGGCATCTTCTAACAGGTTCTCAAGCTGGATCTGTTGGTCCTTTAGGCGCTCAGGGACTCCGTGGAAGTCCCATTTTAACCATTCTCCACGTTCGTCCCAGCTTGCCAGATCATATACTCTGTTAACTCCTGCTCTTTCTAGCCAATTTCTGAGCTCTGCGATATCCTCTCTTTCCGCCAGCGGGTCTTTCCCCATAATTCGATCCTTCCATAATTGTGTGGACTTACCATTTCCGGGTATTCTGTACATGTGTTTTTTGAAGAATTCGCTACTCTTGCAACATAGCCTCCATACCTGCGAGCTGGCCGCTGTGGACTGTATTTGCATTTTCCTTATCACTTCTTTGTCTGAGTATTTTGACTGTAAAATTATGCTGATTGGATGTGAGGGGTCGCTTATTATTTTCCACAACAGTTTGCCACCCAGCGATTTGTTGATAAAGGAGGGGTCCCTAATTTGAAGACCACCCTCATCTATTGGCCTCTTGACCGTCTCCCATTTAACTAAGTGCAACTTTTTTTCATTTCCTTTCCCGCCTTGCCATAGGAAGTTCCTGATCAGGGTTTCTATCTGGTCCGTGACATATTTGGGGGCGAGGAGAAATGTTGATTGATATATGGGAAGAGCTAACAGCTGCGTTTTTATAAGAATGGATTTGCCTCCTTTTGTTAACCAATAACCGCCCCAATTTGTGATTTTGGATTTAATTTTGCTGATTATATGAGTCCAAAAACATCTCTTGTTCGCTCCAGAGGAAATGGGAAGACCAAGATATCTGAAGCTGTCCCACTTGGCCTGGCCTTTGAACCCGAGTATCCTCAAAATGTTGGTGATCTCTTATTGTTCCGCGTTCCAACTGTAGATTTCGCTTTTGCTCTCATTGATAAGAGCTCCAGTCACCCTGCAGTAACTTTTCAGTACATTGTCAAATGCTTTCGCTATTCTGGTGGAAACACCTCCGAGGAGCAGAGAATCATCCGCGAAGAGGGCATGATTTAAGGGAGTTCATACCTCAGAAGGTTTAAGACCCGGGAGGGAGCTGGCGGATTTTTCAACTGCTAACTTCCTACTGAGAGAGTCTGCCATGAGAATATACAGGATGGGAGAGAGAGGGCATCCCTGCCTAATGCCCCTTTGAGCTTGGAAGAAGTTGGTGGGACTTCCATTGGCGAGAGGGGCAATCCACGGGGATTCTATGCATGCTTTGATAAGCTGGACAAAGTGCTGAGAGAAACCAAAAGAAAGCAGGAATTTGCATAGAAACAAACGATTTACTCTATCGAATGCATTTGCCATATCGAGTTTGATCAACATACCTTTCTCGCCCCGTTGTTTGCTTGAATGGATGGTCTCTTGAACCTGAATGACATTGTCCATAGTATATCTGCCTTCCACAAATCCGCCTTGGTTGCTGGAAATCAACTTTTTGAGCAAAGGCTTAAGTCGATTTGGTAGGAGCTTGGCTATGATTTTGTAAGAAGCATTACACAACGATATTGGCCTGAATCTTGCAAAGGTCTCTGGATTGGTTTCCTTTGGGATTAAAGCTAGGAAGGTGGATTTGATACCTCCTCCTATTTTAGCTTTTATCATAAAGCCTTTGATCATTTTGAGGAGGTCAGATTTGATAACTTCCCAGCATGATTGATAAAAATGGATAGAGAATCCATCGGGCCCAGGGGCCTTATCGGCTTCCATTGACCAGATCACTTGGATAACCTCCTCGGTTGTGATAGGTCTGCATAGGATTGTATTTTCTTCATCATTGACAAGATGGGGAATATTAGAAAGAAAGTCATTGGTTTCCCCTTCTTCAGCTTGAATTCCAATATTATATAAATTCCTAAAATGTGCTTCAGCAGCGGCTTTCACCTCATCAAACCCTTTGCAGACCTGTCCCTCCATGGTTTTAATTTCCGTTATATGGTTCCGAGATAGTCTAGCTCTGTATTGTTTGTGGAAATAAGAAGTATTTCGATCCCCTGCCTTTAACCATAAACTTCTAGACTTTAATCTCCAGTACTCTTCTTCAGTTCAGAAGGCTTGATAGGTAGAGCGTTGTGTTTTGACTTCCTCATCCAGAAGCTCAACTGTAATATCTTTATTCTCCATTTCCATTTGCATTGAGTGCAACCTCTGAACTGCCTCTTTCCTTTGGTTGGTTGGATTGGGTGCAGGCTTTTTAATCCACTCCTTCAACGCATGTTTTGTTGCCTTCAGCTTCTGTTCCCAGATGTAGCTGGGGGAACCTATGATGGGTTTGTCCCATGCCTCTTTCAATGTATCGAAAAAACCCGGTTTCTCAATCCACAGAGGGCTGAATCGGAAGGGAATGGGGCCCAAATCTTCTTCGTCCTCTAATAGCAACTATATTGGCTTATGGTCCGAGGTCAATTTGGGCAAAATTTTTGTGCTGGCGATCTTTTTGTTCAACAAGAGGCCGCTTTGGATCATAAATCTGTCCAGCCGGGTAGAGATTTGTTCCGACCCGACCCGGTTATTCAACCATGTACTGGAGGGAAGTCTAAGAGATCCCAGTTCTGTACGATCTCCTCCACCGTGGCCAGCATGGTGTCTCTGGAATTGGAGCCTCCCCTCTTCTCCTTTGGCTTCAGAACTATATTTAAGTCTCCCGCAATGATAATATTGTTTGGAGACTGTTGTTCTAGGTAAGTTGATAAAGAATACCAACATTCTCTTTTTTCTGCATAATTTACCAGAACATACAAATTGAAGAGAGAGACATTCAACTTACTTACTTTGTGCATCAATTTTGTGTATATCCAGTGCTGAGTTTCATGGTATTTATTGAGCTGGAATGTGCTATCTGACCATAGAGTGGCCAATCCTTTGGAGGTTCCCCTTGCGCTAACTGCCTTGCCTGTATTTTTGTTCCATTTTAGCCTACTGGTATCAAGAAGGGAATGCCCTTCAATTTTGGTCTCTTGGAGCATGAGGATGTTTGCGGGTTCAGCTTTAAGAAGATCCTTAACTGCTTCTAGTTTTGCAGGGCTCCCCAGTCCTCTACAGTTCCAAGAGACGAATTTCATTATTTACCTGGTGGGGGGGTGGGACCTCCCTTGGAAGGTCTCGGCCTGGTATTCCGCCCAATGGACATTTCTATGGTTGCTTGGCTCCCTTGGGTTTTAAGTCTCTCAGCCTCTTCTTCTCTCTTTTCTTTCCGGGATTTCCTACCAGCTCTTTTGGTAGGACGCTCGTAGGCTTCATCTTCTGATGTTTCTGAACTTTCTATTGCTTTTTTCCTTATTATATCTGCATATGAAGGGTTGGGCGAGTTGCCCTGTGTGGCTTCGACCTGCTTTTATTTCTCACTTTCTTTACTTGGAGGGGTGCTTTCTACATGCACCAGGTTTTCATGCTCCAGATCGGTTGGGTTGATCTGTGCGCTTGATGTCCCTTGTACATTTGCTTCCTCTTCTTGGATGGTTTTGGAGCTGCTTGGCATCCCTATTTCCTCTTCCTGGATGGGTTTTGAGCTACTTGTCGTCCCTGTTATCCTTCCTTTGCTAGGGCCTTTTTTTGGATTTGTTGTTTTCTGGACTAGGGTCCATTGTTCCTCTTTCTGTTTGTCTGTTTGCTCTTCTGCCTTCTTCTTACAGTGCTTCGCGAAATGTTCGTGTTCATGGCAGTGTCTACATTTGAACGGAAGCTATTCATAGTCCAGTTCTTGGATGTGCACCCAGCCTGCAACTGTAAGTTTGATTGCTTCCGGTAACCCCTCCTCCAGATCGACTTCAACACATATTCGAGCGCATGAATACTGATCTTTTTTTGCAGCTCTGTCAATGTATTTACCCAATGCATTGCCGATGTTTTCAAGGGATTTTTGGTTCCAGCAGTGGAGAGGCAAGTGGGGAAGTCTCACCCATACCGGAACTGCTGAGGGGACATCCTGGGAGGGGTCGAAGTCTGGGGACCATTTATTCAGATACAGGCCTTGCGGTCCAATAAAATATGGCCCATTTCTAAATATTAGGCTTCTGTCTTCCAGATTATCGAACACAAAGACGAAGTATCCTTTCCCGACGAAGTAGCTTTTCACACCCTCCTTGATCAGGGGGTTCCAGTTTCTCTGAGTCCAATCTTCTACTGACTTTGGTGAAGGCCAGAGGCCTGTGAACTGGCCAATAAGACCTCTCTCTGCCAGGTTCAGTGCTGCTTTACACGTCTCTTCCTCTGAAAGGGCGACTGTGGGGATCTTATCCATCCTCTTGATGAACTTTTGCTGAGCCACCGATGGGGCTCTCTTTGTGCAGGCTTCGATCATTGCTTTGAATGCCAAGACCTTCGCAGGGGGGGAAGTCGAGCCCCCATTGGAGTCCATGTTCTCCGAAAAAGAGTTCCTCAGACCTGAACGCAGTGGCGCAGTAGCCACTGAGGCGCAGTAAGGGTCTCTGCGATCAGCAGGAGGGAGGAGGCCCTCTGCGGCAACCAGGGGCCAGACGGCCAACAACCTTTTGCGCAGCGCCGGCTAGGTTAGGACCGCAGCGAAAAACTTTTCGACCAACATCTTGATATTAATTATAAATCATTAACGCTAATTATTTATTAATTATTAATTATTAACTATGATTCTTAATATTATTTTAATATCAGTTTTAATATAATAATAATAATTATTAATATCAATACATTTAAATAATTTTAATCTTAATACAAAACACTAATAATACTATTCATAAAATACCAAAATTTATTAATAAGAATTCTATTTTATAACATCATAATAAAAACTGTACTAACATATATTATATTTAATAAATATTAAATATTAATACAATATAACCAGATTAAATTATTATAATAATTATTATTATTAATTATTATATATTAATAATATATATATATATATATATATATATATATATATATATATTGGTTGTAAATAAGCTTTTGTATTAACAGAGAGTAAATATATTACAAAACTTCTGCTGCGGCAGATTTTAGGGCTGCTTAACAGCTAGCCTGGCTACGAGGGGATACATTGGCAACTTAAAATATTAAACAGGCACACCACGCAGGGTGGCCGAGAAGTTACTGCATGATAACAAAACTGATACCTCTATCTGAGTACATAGCAACATAAACAAAAGAAGAGATCTGAGTACATAGCATCAAGAACAAAAGAAGGGGCTTGGACGCGACCGGCAAAAGGAGGACAGTGGCAGCAGCCATCAGCGGTGGGTTGACCCCTGCTTCGGCGGGTTGCCTGGAGGGACTCCAGAGGTCTCACCAGTGGTACCTTCGGTGCTTACCACGTTCCTCATGAGCTTGATTAGCACAGTTAGCTTTTTGTTGATGGTGTCTGCTTGCTGGTCCAACGAGGAGAGCTTAAACTCTATGCTCTCCACCACACACATATGGTCGTGTTCCATAGCATCCATCTGGCGTTTGAGGTTCTGCACCCGTTCTTCCTGCTCTTCCTGGGCTTCCAGCACTTTCGCCAGCAGAGTCTTCATTCGCCACGCTTCCACTTGGGTTCGGACGAATTGGGTGGCCCGCGTGAAGGTGGTTCCCGGGTCCTGCAGCCAATTCACCTCCTTCCCCAGCTGCTGGTCGGAGACTTGTGCTTCCTCCTCCTTTATTATATTAATAATAATAAAATAATAATATTAATATATAATAATAATATTATTATTTGCAATTAATATTAATAATAATTTATTATATTAAATTATAGGGAAGTAATCAGTAAAATAAGTTAATAATAATTCTAATTTATAATAATCAGAATAAAAAATTGTACTAACATACATTATAACATTTATATATAATGAAAAATTAAATATTATTACAATATTCTAGGATTATTATTATAATAATATTAATTATGATCAGTTTTAATATTATTAATACTTAATTATTATATTAATAATAATAAAAATTATTATTATTATTTACAATTAATATTAATTTTAACTATTTTATTAAATTAAAAAAGAACTAATTTAAAATATATTATAATTGATTAATTAAAATTAATATTAATTTTTTTTTGTGAATCAACGTTTTATATTACGATGAGAATACAAATTTACAAAAGGTCTGCGCGTGCAGACAGAAGACAACTTTTCTAGTTCTAACACTAGCCATCATGACCCAAAAGACTGCCTGAAAAGCCCCAGTGCACACCACGCAAGGCGGCAGGAAAAATCAGGGGTATGACCAAAAGACAGACAATGGAACAAATAAGAGACATCAGAACCAAGGTATAACCCAGTCCAAGGCTGACAGAGAGCAACAAAAACTAACAACCGATCAAACACAGTGATCTAGAGAGTAGTCCCCTGACCCAGGGACTAATCCAATGCTCGGAGTACAAACCATCACATTTCGAGGACAATATAGTTCTTGGGGGATTCCTGACCAGTCGGGGCCTTGGCTCTGCCAGCCTGAGGAAGCGAGGAGCGCATTCCCTAACAGGTGCCTGGTTTTTCCTCCGCCCGATCCCCAACACTTCCAACTTCCTGACATATTGAGTGTCGCAGCAGGCTAATCAAGATAGTGAACTTTTTGGAAATGTTTTCTAACTGTTGCTCCAGACTGCTGATTTTAAAGTCCAGGCCTTCCAGGATTGGTTCATGCTCCGCAGAAGTTGCAGCAACAACTTGCTAAGCTTGTCGAGCCTGGCTGATATAATCTCCCTGCATACTTATGGCTTTAGCCAACATCAGCTTCATCCTCCACATCTCTGCTTGCGTGCGGACGTATTGGGTAGCCTGGGTTGAAGGTGTTCCAGGGTTCAGAGCCCATTCCATGTCCTTCTCAATTTCATGCTCTTCCAAATTCTCCTCTTCCTCCGCTACAATAGCCTCCAGCTCTTCTATCTTACGTTTTTCCTTCTGCGAGGCCCTCGTCTTGTAAGTTTCCTTAGCTTATTTGAGATCCCCGTTGGCAGACGCATTCCTACTGCCTTCGCCTACCATTTCCTTGGTAGTAAGCATCGAACTACACCGAATTCTGAGGGCCGAGAAGAAGAGTTTCTGTAGAATAATCGCATGCATCGTGATTCTAGCATTGCTGAGATCTGGAGATATAGGGGAGCGAGCGAGTGAATCACTTGCTACAAACCATCTTTTCATCCTGTACCCGCAAATCCTTCCATAATTATTATTGCTTCGTGGTTCATATTTTCGATGATGTCTCGAAGTATTGTAATTAAGGTTTCCTTGCTGACATCCCTTCGATGAGTGCCATGTGTCCATACTTTTAAATGGTGGTCGTCGGCATTCATACTCTACCTTCATGGATCTGAAGGGAGTGACTTCCGCCTGCCTACGCATTGAATGCCCATTTTCTTCCTGTCCTTTATTCCTCTGTCGGCCCTTTATTCCCTTCTCAGTACGATTGCTGTTAATCATATCCCAATGCCTGCCAAGATCGTCGTCCCTCGGGCCTTATCTATCGTTAACCATATCCTGCCTCGCGAGCAGAGTACACTTGTCTCGTACTTCCGGGTAGGTGACGTCCTGCCAACAGCTGTCCATGATGATGGTGGGGTTCTCTATACCATAATTCACCAGATGATCCGCTACTGAATTGGCTTTACGACGAACTGCCTGAAAGATTAACCCATTCAAACTCAAAAGGTGCTCTGCAATGTTCTCTGTCACCTTTGCCAATCTCCAGTGCTGAATGACTTTGTTAGTTTTAGCTACCGCATACAACCTCCTCGTCGTTGTTATTGCGAGCTGAGAGTCCCCTTCAATCATGGCTGCACCCACCTGTAATTTCCGAAGGATTCTTAGTCCCTGTTCCAACGCTGCGAACTCCATCTCGTTATTGGTTGCTTTCCCTAAGGCTCTGCTATAGATGTACTGAATTTCCCCTTCGTTGTTCCTTAGAATGCCTCTGATGCCGGCCAGACCAAGATTTCCCCAAGAGGCACCATCAAAATTTAGTTTAAGGAAGCCAGAAGGTGGACGTTTCCAGATGCTTAAAGTGGTGTTTATTTCCTATTGGCGGTTCACGGCAGCAACACAGATACCTGTATCAAGGTTGAAAGATTTCAAGATTTGTGCTTCCCCTGTCGTTATTTTAGTATCTTGTTCTAGTTTTCCTTTAAGAAGCACCAATTGCCTGATATTTTGTATAATGAGATCTAGGGAGTGATTTATATTCCTAGTTTCGTTTAAGAAAACTCTTTTGTTCCATTGCTTCTAAATTGACCATGTAATGAAACCTGGCATGGTCTTCCAAATAATGTTAACCATTTGATTGCTGGAGAAATTTCCTCGCCAATTCTCGATGGTTTCTTGAATGGATTCTCTTATTCTGTCTGTTTGCTGCAGGGTGGCTTCCACCTACTTCCACAGAAGGTCTGCCAAAGCACAGGTGTTGAAGAGATGATTCATTGTCTCTTCCTCCTTACCACACATGGGGCATATTGATGGGCCACAGAACCCTTTCTTTCGGAGATTTTCCCAAGTAAGAGCCTTCCTGCGCATTAGGAGCCAAAGGAAGGTTTTAATTTTCGGCCAGAACTGAGAATCCCAAACTTTGTTGCCCCATTTAACTTTTCCTTCATGCCCCGCATCTTCAATGAATTTTCTAGCTTCTTTAAGCATAAAATTGCCCCCTCCTTGCTCTCCCCACCTTAATTGGTCAATGTCATCCGCAATCCTGATTCTTCTTTTGTTTAACAATGCTTGCAAGTTCCTGATGTCGTTTTCAGCATCGACCCTGTGCTCTGTTTCATTAATGTCCTAGGTTCTCCATTCTTGATCCCTATTATTGGGATTCCAATAGCTGCTCATTGTCAATATTCCAAGCTCCTGGAAGCTTCTCTGAAGACCTTCAAACTCAGGCCTTTCCAACTTGGGGAGTTGTTGCCAGGCATCCTCCCAAAAAAAGGCAGTTTCTCCATTTCGAATTTCCCAGAAGCTATTCTCCTGCACAATCTGTCGGTTTTTACTTGCTAGGTTCCATATTGGCGAGCCTTCTGGCTACTCTTGCATTCTGATTAGGTGCTGGGTACTAAGCCTTGGTGCGTACTTTTCCTTCTAATGTCTAGCCCAAGGCAGATTGGGTTCCTTCAGCCATCTCCACCACAACTTTGCACCACAGGCCCTGTTGATTGTGGAGGGATCTTGCAAATTTAATCCGCCTAATTGTTTGGGTTTACATATTTTGTTCCATGCCACTAGTGCCCACTTTTTCTTCTCAGCATTCCCAGACCATAAGAAGGTTCTCTGGATAGTTCTTATTTGCTGAAGGACACCTTTGGGGGTAGGAATTATGGAGAGCAGATACTACGGAATAGCCTGAAGGACTGCTTTGGTTAATACTAGTCTGCCAACAAAATTAAGAGCCCTATGGGTCCAGTGATGTCATATTTTCTCCAAGCTTGCTAGGATCTTTTCCCAATGTAGTTTTTGCTAGGGTCTATCAGTTAGAGGAGCTCCCAGGAACCTAGAGGGTAGACTGCCTCTTCGGAATCCTAGGATAGTAGAAAGATTTTTTTGCACTACTAAGTGAGTATTAAAAAAGAAGATGGTAGATTTAGATAGATTTATTTACATACCTAAAGCTTTGCTGAAGAGATTGAGGATTCTCTTGAAGCCCAAGGCTTCCTTGACTGTTGGAGTGCCATGTAACATCATATCATCAACAAATTGTTGGTGCGTGGTTGCTAGAATGGAGAGTAGGGGTTGTAGTCCTCTTATATTTCCTTTGTCCTTTGAGTTGTGAATCAGTCTGCTTAAGCCTTCCATCACGATTACAAATAAGAATGGTGATAATGGGTCACCTTGCCTAAGCCCTCGTGAGGGGGAGAATTGATCAGACGGGGCCCCATTTACCAGAATAGAGAATTTAGTAGATTTGATCAGAGCTAAAATCCACTCTATCCATTGACTAGCAAAACCTAAAGCTTTTAAAATTGCTTCTAAGTAACTCCAGTTGACCTTGTCATAGGCCTTTGACATATCAAGTTGCATCATCATACCTGCCACCTTTCTGGTTTTTAGAGTGTGAATCATTTCTTGGGCTAGTAAAATATTGTCCAGAATTTGTCTCCCCTCAACATATCCAGATTGATCTTCAGAGATGATGCCTGGAAGAATAGGTTTCATTCTATTAGCTATGACTTTGGAGATAATTTTAAATATGACATTGCACAAAGCAATAGGACGAAATTTTGTCGGGGTGTTGGCATCCTCTTCTTTCGGAATCAGGGGAATGAAAGTAGAGTTAAGAGACTTGAGGATAGAGCCAGAACGCCGAGAGTCTTCCACAACTTCCCAAATCTCTATTTTACCAATGTCCCAGCAAGCTTTGTAGAAATTGATGGTAAAACCATCCAACCCAGGGGCTTTATCATTAGGCATCTCCTTTACCGCTTCTTCCACTTCTTCCAGAGAAATTTCTCGAGTCAGATCCAGGTTTTGCTCCTTGGTGATTATCTTGGGGATGGATTTGATGATTTCCTCAATTGCCTCTATTCTATCAACCTCTGGCTCTTGAGCTATGCTGTTGAAATGCATTGTGAGAAGAGTTGAAATTTCTTGATGCATCTGTAGAAGGGTTCCTTGTTCATTTTTGAGACTAAGAATTTTGTTAGCCCCCTGTAGTCCATTGCTGTATTATGTTCCCCTTCCTTAATCCATTGAATGCATGACTTTTGTTTCCAAAGGGTTTCCTCTTGTTGGCAACGAAGCTGCCATTGTTGCAGCAGCATTTTTTCTTTGTTTACTGTTTCTAAATTAATATCCCCAGTGATCCAACCTTTGTTTATTTCCTCTAATTGCTCCTCTAAATTGGATTTTTCTTTGAATATGTTTCCAAAGACTGTTTTTTTCCAAACTTTGATTTTGTCTTTGATATATCTCAGTTTGCTTTGTAGTTTTGTACATTTTGGTACCTCTAATGCCCATTGGTTCATTCCACCATGTTTCAATAAGTTGAATGAAGTCCAGATGGCTAAGCCATAATTTCTCAAATCTAAATGGCTTATTTTTTTGCGTACCCTGAATATCAGCCATTAGAGAAATGGGCCAATGATCTGACCATCCAATAGGGAGTATATCTGATTCAACTATAACTCCCTCCATCAAAATACTTTCGGAGATTAGAAATCGGTCTAATCGAGAGGCAATTTGTCTCTCACCTCCCCTTTTGTTATTCCATGTGTAAGCTCCACTCTTGGGATATACATCCACTAAATTTGCTGAGTTGATGAAGTCTAAGAAAGCCTCAAAGTCTTTGTTGAGTCTCCTTATCCCTCCTTTCTTTTCCATGAGGTTGGTTATCATATTGAAATCCCCTCCTATGATTGCCTTAGCCCTGGGGAATCTTAGCTTCAGATTCAGCAGAGTTCTCAAAAAAAGAAACTTTTCTTCGAGCTTCTGTGGTCCGTACACATCAGTACATAAATAGGTTTCCGAATTTCCTACCACCTGAGCCTCTACAACTATGAAGGATCTTGTCGCTTCAGAGGAGATGACTTTGATTACTTGCGGATCCCACAGAGTAACTAAGCCTCCCTCCCATCCACTGCTGACAGTTTCCATATGTTTGCCTAGTTTTTTTTTTTTTTTTTTAGAAACTATTTCTATTGAGTAAAATATAGTACAATCAAGAGAGACAAGAGACCAGCAGACCGGAAATGATGAAACCATCAACCTCGGTCCCGGAGAAAAAGAGAATCAATGACGGAGCTACATCAAATAACTTGAGAGCAAAGACTGACTAACTGACTTTTACCCCACAGGGGTAGAAACTTCAACACAATGTTTTTTCCCTTTCTTTTTATTGAATTTTGTCTAGCCATCATGGGGAGTATGAGCTAAAATAACTTGAAGACTGGAATTATCTATCTTGGGGATCTCCTTTTCTGATTCAGAAGAGGAGGTTTCATGGGCGCGTTTCTGGGAGATTGCTGACAGAGGTGTGCGCCTGAGTATCTGTGGACGGATCCATCGGTTGAGGCACCCGGTCCGGTTCTGAATCGCTTTCCTCATCCTCCGAGCTTGGGGAGTCAGAGCTCACTGTTGGCGACGGAGAACAGGGGGTCCAACGCTTGGGTTTGGTTTTTGCAAAGTTGCCCTTTTTCGTTCTTACAGTCAGTGATGGGCAGGTGTTCTGCAGGTGCCCTGTTAGGTGACAATGGTGGCATCGGAAGGCAGTGTTTTCGTAATCTAAGATCTGGGTCCAAACAGTGTCAGTGATCTTGAGATTGATTTGCTCTGGCAGTCCCTTGCTTAGATCTAGCTCCACACATATTCTAGCATATGTGTAGAGACCTTGATGTTCCCTCCAGTAATCTCCCATTAAAAAACTGCCCAAGGTGTTGCCTATTCTCCTGTAGACTGTTGTGTGCCACAGGTGAACTGGAAAATTTGGAATTCTGATCCAGACAGAGGCTTTAGTGATGACTGCAGAAGCTGGGTCAAAATCTGGGAACCATGGAGTTAAGAAGAGTCCTACTGAACCCATGAACCAAGGGCCTTCTTCTAAGGCCTTTTCGTAGTGCTTAGGATTTTCGAACATAACTATAAAATATCCCTTTGCGCAGAAGCAAACCTTGCAGTGGTGAGTCCAGTTTTCATTGATCCATTCATAAAGATCCTTTGAGCGAGGCCAGAGCCCATTGAATCTGCAGATGATGGCCCTTTCAGCGAATTTTTGAATGTCGTCTGCAAGGTCAGAGTGGGAGATCTCAACAGAAGGAACCTCCTCCAACTTGTCAACCAAAAAAGGCTTGGGTTTGGGAGGTTCAGGGGAAATGGGTATACCAGAGCGGACTGCAGCTTTGTAGGAGTAGGGAGGAGAAGAAGAGGATTGACCTGCAACTCCACCTCTCAAACGAAGGGTAAACACTAAAGAGCTATTGTTTTTTATGCTATAAGAAGAGAGAGGAAGAGGATCATCGAGTTGTTTACCTAGGAAAATAAGTCTCTGTAGGGCAGAGGGGATCCCAAATCGGTGTTCTAGATTCATTTTGAGGTTCTGCACCAAATCTGAAGGGTATACCCATTGCAGAATGGTCTTGCCGGAGATCTGTGCGATTTGAACCTGAAAGGGGGCAGAGGAATTTTCAAGAAATTTCTGAAGCAACACAGGGCCAGAGGCTTTTGGGTCTCCTATCTCTTGACGCATAGGAGGCAGAAGGGGAGGAAAAATCTTCTGCTGAAGGTAGCTTTTGCTCCAACTCAGATCCGCTGCAAAGGATAGGGCGATAGATCTGTAGAGAGGCCACTGATCAGTAGAGAGGCTTGAGCTGCCATGACTATGCGCGCCTGTGCACAACGCATGGAAGTTTGCAGCTTTCTTCGGCTCCATATCCGCATGGAGCTTCATCGCGGATTCGCCCTCCTCCTCGTAGCTTTTCCTGGGAAAGCCGAGTCGAACTGCTGAGGAGAGTCGGTAAGGGAGCAGGGGATCAAATGGCTGCAAAGCCTTCCCGCCATCTCGAGAATTCGTCCCTTGTATGACTAATCCTTCGGCATTGGTGTGAACAGTAGCTCATGCGAGGAGAAGGAAGGACCAGTGCGTTGCAGAATCGATTCCTCTAAGCGCAGAACAGTTGCAGCTTGGAGTCCTGGCATTCTGGCCAGCGACGGCAACAAATTCGCTCTCTGAAACCCTAGCCATTCTCTCGGGTTGCAAAATTCTAAACCTAAATCTATATCGGTTTCTTGCTTATGTTACGAATAATGCTACTTGCACATTTACTTTCTTGCACAAAAATAATATCAGGTTTGTTCTTTTGGACCTTCTTCTTTAAAAGATGATGTTTCATTTGGCTATTGAGCCCCCTAGCATTCCAAGAGATGACTTTCATTTTAAAAAAATATTTAGTGGTTTAGAGAAAAAGCTTCTAGAGCTTTCATCTTACCCGAGTTTAAGAGCATTTCACCCAATTCCTGTAGTGCCTCATGATTGGTTTTGCGTCCTCTTTTTTTCCCTTGTTTGGAACTTGCAGAAGTAGACCTTTGATTCGGAAACCCATCCCTTTGGCTACGCCCAGGTTCTTGCCCTGCATTTCTATTTCTGCTCTTTGTCTTGCTATTAGTATCTCATTGATTCTCCTGACTTCTTCTTCTGCTATGTGTTCCATCCCTTGTTTTTTCCAATTTTCTACCATGTCTGGTAGGTTAACCCCTTCTTGCTCTAGTATGTCCGTCAGTTCCATCTCATCACTTCCGATGTCACTTGTGATCATTTCTGAGTCTTCATTTTCCGCTTCTGTTATCTCTTGATTCTATATTATGATGCTTGAGGGATTTCTTTCCCCGTTTGGATTTTTAGGTTCCAATGTAGTTCTATTTTCTTCAGATGTGTTTTGTTCCTTATTGTTGTCTTCTGATTCAGTTTCGGTCTCTAGAGCAGCAAAAGCATTGGTAGTATTGGCTTGTGATGTGCTTGCTTTATTTGGTCGTTTCCTGTTTTCTCTTTGTCTCGCTCTTGGTCGAGTAAAGAATTCCTTCTTCTTCTCTGCCTGGTCTACCTTGGGTTCTTCCACAATTTTATTTAATGGGCATTCCCTGATTAAATGTCCATGCTCATGGCATTTTTTGCATCAGAATGGAATTTGCTCGTAATCAATAGCTTGGAAATAATCTTCATCCCTATATTCCAGCCATAGTCCCTCATGCAGTGCCCCCGACACATCCATTTCCACACAGATTCTGGCACAGGAGGTGTATCTTCTCATCAAGGTGGCTTCTGATGCTTTTATGAAGGTTCCCAATTTATCACCTATTTGTTTTAGAGTTGCCTGTCCCCAATAGTCTATTGGTAGGGAGAAGAGGCGAATCCAGACCGGCACCTGCTTGAAGGTTTCGTTTTCTGGCACAAAATTGGGCTTCAAAGGCCTAATGTATAGACTCGCAGAGGCGAAGAAATAAGGTCTGCCATCAAAAATCTTATCCTTATCCTTTAGACTAGCAAAAACGACAATGAAAAAACCTTTGGCTCCAAAATGCAGTCTAACATCACCTTTGGGTTTCCATTGCTGCTTTATCCATTGGCATAGCGCCCTTTCGGTTGGTCAGAGTCCCATGAACTTGCAGATCACTGCATGTTCGCTCATGTGATCCCGATAGGCTTGAATTTCTGGGTCTATTATCATCACTCTTAGGGTTTCTTCCGCCTTAGGTTTACATGGTCCTTGAGTCTTTTTACCATTGCCTGTCTTTGGCTTGTCTTCTTGTTCCTTCTTATCTTGATTCGGAGCCCCTTCTTATTCTTATGTCTGCTTCTTTTCTCGTTTGTCTTCATGCGCGGAATGTGCCTACGCTGACTTCTCCCTGCCTCTATTTTCTGTCCGATTTTCGTTCTCCTGTCCTTTCAACTTCTGAGTTTTGTAATCCGCATTGCCTTCCATCCTTCTCTGTCCTTTGTTGGTTCCTTCCGCTTTTTGTGACCTACCATATCCCGGTATTTGCACACCCTCCTACGTTGTTGTTCTGTGCAGCATTATTTGTTTATACGATGGGGTCCCTATGGACCCCTTGTTTTCCATCTGTCGGGTCAGGATCTGACCCATTCTGTGGAGTTCTGTTCCTCTGACTCTGTGCTTTTCCAGTTTCTAACCCTAGATCTACTACGTTCGTGAAGTGCAAACCCTCGCTCCTGCTCTGCTCCCTATCAACATTAGTTTGAAAGCCGAGGAGAAAATTAATATTAATTTTAATAATAATCAACATAATAATAATTTAAATTAATTTAAATCAATTAATTAGAAAAATAAATAAATAAATTAGCCGACATCTCATCAATAATTAAAATTATTATCCAAAATGATAGCCGACATTCATCTTAATTTACTCTCCTCATTACTATTTAATCTCTCAAATTAGCTCTTCTTCTATCAAGCATTCAAATGGTCCTGATGATGGATCCCGGTTGGGATTTGAAACATTAGCAAAAAAAAAAATTGGTTCTTACTGTGGATTCTTCAGTAACTAAGTCAGAAGAAATAAACCACAGAGGTCTAAAATCCAGAATCATTTCCCTATACGGAGGGGATACCTAGAGTGAAATCAATTTACTCGAAAAATCTAGAGCGAAGATAGCAAGAAGAGCTGCAGACCTACATTTTCTTAAGAACTGTCGTGACAATAATCTCATTCCCCCATTTGCACAAATTAATCATAGATTACATAACAAATATAATAGCAAGGCGTTTTTTCAACTAACCATGTCTCTAATAAGGGCATAAATTAAAAAGGTTAGGGATTCTTTGGATTATCTTGGACGCTCAGCACTCTCTGCACACCTAAAACTAGCCAGCATCATCAGCAAGGATCTCTGGTCCATTATTGATGCCAGGGCCGCTCTGAGTCTCGTACTTAGACCCTGGCAGAACACTCCTCAAAAACTAAGCACCATGTCTATTTGGAAAGCACTTCAATTATCACTAGGAAAGAACAACATCATAGGCGAAAGATCAGAGAAGCTCTTGAAATTATCAAACACCCTCATAATCTCAACAGAGACAATGGTATGGAGATTAGTAGAAGCAGGCTTCCCCTAATCAGAGAAATTAAGGTCACCAACACTTCTTAGTTTTAGCACCCCTTTCTAATCTTAATAAGTTAGTAACCTAGCTTTAATAATTTATAATAATAATAATAATAATAATAAGTACATAATTAATCATTCACAATAGTAATTATGATAATACTTTACTATTATCATAATATAATAATAAAAATTAATTAATTATTAATAAAATTACGATTTTATTTTATTATCAATACTTATTTATATCTGATATTTTAAAATCATAACACAATTATTTTTAATTATAACTAGTTCTATATATTTAATATCAATTTTTATAGTAATAATTATTAATATCAATACTTAAATAATTTAATATTAAACCAAACACATGTATACATTCATAAAAACCAAAATTTTTAATAAGAATTCTATTATATAATCAAATAAAAAACTGTACATATATTATATTAATATATTAAATATTAATACAAATACAAATTGATATTATTATACTAATATATTAAAATAATAATATTACAATTAATATATAATTATTTATTATATTAAATATAGAAACTAATTATAAAATAAGTTAAATATTCTAATATAATAATCAAATAAAAATTGTACTACATACTTATATTAATTATTTAATATTACAATTTCTAGATTATATTATTAATATTATTATGACAATTTAATATTTTAATACTAATTTATTTTTATTTTTTTAGTAAAGACTATGTTATTAATATTAAAAAGAGAAAAAATATGTACAAAGAGGATTAAACCTCTGAGAGAGTCGTAGCCATCCCTCTGTCAAGATATCTTTACAAAAATTGTTGTTCCTTCTATTGATAGAAGCAGTGATCATTATCTAAAAAACCTGAACAGACCTGTATAGACCCAAAAATAAACCGTACAAAACTGATTACTGTACTTTAGCAAGATTACAAGAAAGGAGATCCTAGGCAAATCCCTGCATATGATCGGCTGCAAGCTGGAAATGTTTGGTACCGAGCATCCTGAAACGTAACCAAGAAATCTGGAAATCCAAAACTGAATTGCTATCCTTATACTGCAAGCAAATGGACTGAAACTTACTTGGGCTCACCAGTATAATTTTCATTGACCTTATCCGGGGCGCGCTCCCAGGTAACCATCACCCCGTCTTCGACTTCCATTAAATTGCCATCCGGAGGAGGCCTGAGGTGCACTATGTTTTCATAACCTTTCGCTGGCTCGCAGTCAATGATGTTCTCCTGAGGAGAGTCCCGCTGAGTGTTGTCCTCGTCCTGATAATCCTCTTCCCGCCCCACCGAAGAAACCTTGAGAACATCTTCCGCCAGCCTGCTCTGAGACGTGTTGGCATTCTGAGAAGGCGATTGTTCTTTTGAGGCTACATCCGAGCTTGCGAGCTCATCTTCTTCCTCCGAGAAAATGACAGTGACCAAGGCAGAGATGAGCGGTTTGTTTAGCCTACTTTTGAATTTGAACCTGGCGGAATGCAGCGAGTTGTTTAGGGAAGGACCACACTCATCTGAGGTCGGCGAAGAAGGCGAGGCCATGGCTAGCGAGGATATGCGACGAGGAGCAGGGCTGCCACGCCCCCCCGACCCTCCCCGGAGACCCGAATTGCGCCCGCGTCTGGGAATGCCCCGTCGACGAGGAGCCATGTTCAAACGAGACCGCGTAATAAACAAGCTCGAAGACAGAGGGTATTGGAAAGGCGACTGAGAGCTTGTATGAACCCAGAACGGAGACCAGACAGAAAAGGGCGAGACCCAGGCTCTGAACCCACCAGCGAAAGACTCGGCTAACCGACAATGCCCATCCGCAACCGTGTGAACCCAATTCCCAACCCAGGCACCTACAACAAGGATGGAGACAAAGTATATGCCAAAGACTGGTCTGAGACCCCAAACGTGAAAGGTGAAGTCTGAATTGGAGCACTTAGCGTCTGCGCGTAACAGCCGAATGGAATTCCTTATGGTAATCCACTGGGGACCATTCGGAGACCAAGGCGGCTTCTCCTGAGAGCAGGACCACCAAAGGCGGCCACTGCGACAGACCTTAAGAGCACCAGAGCAAGTGAAGATGGCTTCCCCTGAGAGCGGGCACTCAGCGGACAAGCATAAAAGAACCAGGGCGAATGAAATCTGAAACTGGCGCGCCATCCAAATACCTTCCATCTGCGTACCTTGGGCTTGTGCCTGCAATAAATGGCAATGAATTCCTTCCTCAGCTCGCTGATAAATATCAATTGGCTTGTGCTTGTCTGCTTGCCAGTTGCCGGCTACGCATGCATGAGCCATTACACCTATTAATCACGGATTAAGGACACCCGCATCCAGGTATTAATACTAATTATTATTATTATTATTATTATTATTATTAATATTTACAATTAATATTAATTATTTTATTAAATTAAAAAAGCAACTAATTAAAATATATTATAATTGATTAATTAAAATTAATTTTAATTTTAATAATAATCAACATAATAATAATTTATATTAATTTAAATCAATTAATTAAAAATAATAATAATAATAAATAAATAAATAAAATTAACCGACATCTCATCAATAATTAAAATTATTATCCAAAAATGATAGCCGACATTCATCTTAATTTACTCTCCTCATTACTATTTAATCTCTCAAATTAGCTCTTCTTTTATCAAGCATTCAAATGGTCCTGATGATGGATCCCGGTTGGGATTTGAAACATTGGCAAAAAAAAAAAAAATTGGTTCTTACTGTGGATTCTCCGATAACTAAGTCAGAAGAAATAAACCACAAAGGTCTAAAATCCAGAATCATTTCCCTATACGGAGGGGATACCTGGAGTGAAATCAATTTACTCGAAAAATCTAGAGCGAAGATAGCAAGAATAGCTGCAGACCTACATTTTCTTAGAATTGTCGTGACAATAATCTCATTTCCCCCATTTGCACAAATTAATCATAGATTACATAACAGATATAATAGCAAGGCATTTTTTCAACTAAGCATGTCTCTAATAAGGGCAGAAATTAAAAAGGTTAGGGCTTCTTTGGATTATCTTGGATGCTCAGCACTCTTTGCACACTTAAAACTAGCTAGCATCATCAGCAAGGATCTCTGGTCCATTATTGATGCCAGGGCCGCTCTGAGTCTCGTACTTCGGCCTTGGCAGAACACTCCTAAAAAACTAAGCACCATGTCTGTTTGGAAAGCGCTTCAATTATCGCTAGGGAAGAACAACATCATAGGCGAAAGATCAGAGAAGCTCTTGAAATTATCAAACACCCTCATAATCTCAACAGAGACAATGGTATGGAGATTAGTGGAAATTGGCTTCCCCTAATCAGAGAAATTAAGGTCACCAACACTTCTTAGTTTTAGCACCCCCTTTCTAATCTTAATAAGTTAGTAACCTAGCTTTA
>APFE031439068.1:95440-140897 GCA_000404065.3 Pinus taeda | reverse complement strand
AATAATAATAATAATAATAAATTAGCCGACATCTCATCAATAATTAAAATTATTATCTAAAAATGATAGCCGACATTCATCGTAATTTACTGTCCTCATTACTATTTAATCTCTCAAATTAGCTCTTCTTTTATCAAGCATTCAAATGGTCCTGATGATAGATCCCAGTTGGGATGTGAAATGTTGGCAAAAAAAAATGGTTCTTACTGTGGATTCTCCGGTAACTAAGTTAGTCAGAAACAACTATATTGTGTAATATAAGCCACACACGGATTTCCAAAATCCCTCATGTCATATAAACATTCACATGCATACTCATCCCATGTGTGTAAGAATACACCACTTGAGTAGAAGTTTTGGTACACTATAAACAATTGTGAAAAAACGATGCAGGCAGTTCTGCCAGGATTTAAAGAAATGACAAGCATTCATGGTCACAACTGTAGATTGTTTAGACTTTCAAGATGCCTGATATCAAACCCAAGAAATGCCATTACATTAAAAAATAATTCAATCATTATTGTCATGAGGATGCAATCCACAACCAATGTTATAAATAGTACATAATCACCTTCACATTCAATCATGATGATAAGAGTTGAGCTCCACTCCCTCTCCAAAGATCCAAGCATTAGACCTATTAATCTATAAATTATGTAATAGAACACCAATTCATTCCCAAAGGTTTAGTGTTGAACCTTTACTCTAATACCACTTTGTAACATACCCCCTACAACCCATAGCCCACACTAAGGGTAGAAGGAGGAAATTACTATGATGACCTGACTTTTAGTGTCCTCCTATCGAAATGGGATCTAAATTTATTTATTTATTTGTTTATTTTTTTTTTAAACCAAAATTATCAACACCATTGCATTCGTCTTGTCGAGTCCTTCCCAACGATATAAAGCAATGCATATGTGAACAATCATGAACCCATCCTCAATGCATAACTTTATCGACCCCTACTCCCGCAACAACAATTTCTCTGTTGTCTCAATTCCAAGCTGCAATGACAAGTCTTGCTCAAACAATGTTTCAATAACAATATACAAACCCTGACAACATATAGCTTCTTTATTCAACACATGGTCATTACATATTCCTTTTCTAGTATGCGTGTACCAGAATATGCATCTCTTTTGAAGGTTGCTTACAAACTTACACTAAGCATGTACCAAGCTTATTGATCATGATAAATGAGATTATGACTTCTACAGTCCATTCCAAATGCAAGAACTCCATATCTACACCAATACAAATTGTGCTAGCACAAGTTTATTCAAATTTTAAGCTTAAGCACTCTCAGGTTCATTGCACCAGTGCTCAAACAAACACATCTCACATTGTTTTAATCAAACTACCCTATATGCAAGCCAAAGATGATATCACGTTGTCAGATCATTTGCACTTGCACAAGCACTATACGCATCACTCTTTTATAAGTTGGCTTTCTCAGCTTCTAAATGCTACAGGTGTAGCACATAGTGTAACAACACAACCAAAGACTTGCACATATGTGTTTATTAGTTATACAAAATTGAACTTTTGTTTTGCACAAAAAGTATACATGATGACTTTATAATTGTGCTTTATGACATAAACTATAGTCGATTCTTATTTCACTAGTGCATGCACATACATGTGTCTTTTCAAAATTATTGCAACCTCAATTATGCTATAGGCTCATCGCTCAACTTTGTTAGTCACACAAGTACCTAGATTCATTTCACATGATCCAAATATACTTACATGCATGTGGGCAGTCACTTGATGACTCGATGCACCAACCAGATTATACAATCTATGTGCATTAACAAATCAAATTAAGATGTGACCAAACTTGCAGCTAGCCAATTATGAATCACAGTCAATCGAAATTCACACACAAGATCATCATTTGTGCCATCAAGTCAAAAATAAGTTATGCCTTTTCAACGAGTTCATATTTTTCAACATCAACAAGGGTTGAATATCATACTTAAGCATCATATGTTCTGCTCAAATTAACCTTCCCAACAACCCTCGATCTACCTCAAAAAGGAGGTTCGAATGGCCTTGTTAATCCTTCAACTTAATCATAGGTACTTTAGGAAAAATCCTCTACATGACCTGATAATACAAGTGTCGAGAACAATTGTAATACCCACAAGTCTTACTTTAAGTTCGAAACTTGATGACTGTGGGGTTTCTATTAATAAATCACACACTATTCTAAAATATGGACTAAGGTTCACTGCTCAAGGGTACTGCAATTTCCATCTGCAAAGACAAGAGAAACATGAATTTTTTGCCCATAAACCATAGCTAACAAACTTCGCAGTTCCTTAGAAATATTCGATCCCCTCCTTAGATATCTCCTTTTTCCACATTACCAAAGACTCACTCAAATGATGTGTGTTAAGTGCATACAAGTGATAAAGATGAGGCTTTATTATATAGCTTTGGGGATGTTCATAAGAACCAACGAAAATCCCAAAAGGAGGGAATCATTTGAATTTGGAGGATCCCCTCCTTAGATATCTCCTTTTTCCACATTACCAAAGACTCACTCAAATGATGTGTGTTAAGTGCATACAAGTGATAAAGATGAGGCTTTATTATATAGCTTTGGGGATGTTCATAAGAACCAACGAAAATCCCAAAAGGAGGGAATCTACCTAGAACTTCATGAAGCTTCTAGAATTGATAAATAACAAGGAAATAGAATACTAATGCAAACACTTAAACAAGGACTTGACCTGACCCCTACTAGCTATGACATGCATTTCGTCAAACATATCATAAACATGTAATCTACAGGTCTTAACAACAAATTTGAACATAGGGATCGCATACTTATCTGTGAATCGTCAAGGAGGACTGATGTCTCCTCCCATTAGCTGCATAGTTATCTATTAGGTCATTCATTCATTAATATTTCATCTACTAACCAAAACATGATGAGATCCATTCATCAAGATTGTCATAAAACATGTTTATAACCAACAAATAACCAAAGATATATCAATGATGAAATAACCATTAAAGCCACATAATTACAAGCACATTTACTCATGAAACACCAAAGTAAAAGTAGATCTTATTAACATATGAATATCCAACCAAGTCAAGGAATTGCACGTACCACCCAATCGTAGATTGGACTAATCTCTCTTTCAGTTAATCACCTTTGCACCATATTCCAAGCATCAATGTGGGATCTCATGGAATAAACCAAGGACACCAAACAAGGGCTTCCAGAGGCCAAACCACCTCAACCCTCAGCTAGTGATTCCACCTCACGATTGGACATCACTAACCATCACCAGATTGGCCTCTAGCCAAGTTGTCCAGGGCTCTAGAGTGTTTGTTCCAACTAAAGCTTCTAGGACTAGTAACTCAACCCACAACTCTTGTCTGACTCTATAGATTTTGTCCAACCAAGGCTTCCAGGACTAGTAACTCAACCCACCAAGGGCTCCAGAGCATTTTTCCAACCAAGGTTTCCATGACTAGTAACTCAACCCACACTGTTACAGGGCTTCCAGAGTGTTTGTCCGACCAAGGCTCCAGGCACTAGTAACTCAACTTGCAACCAAAGGAACATGAGCAACAAAAAAAAGAAAATAAAAAAGGATAAAACCCACAACACCATGGTTATCCAAGAAATGGAAAGGCTACCCAAAACCACTGTCAATCTAGGCAATCTTCCATGCCAATGATATATCATGACCAAGAAACCACATGCATGCCAAAACTAGCAAGGAAATCATACATGTAATTCCGTACTTGCAAAAAAATCTCATTGTAGTTGTTGATCCCACTGTCCTCTTGCAATTTACTTATTTTCCTTTACCTCCTTGTTCCAAATACCAAGTATGCCACACTCCTCCAAGAGTATGAGAGAGAGAGAGAGAGAGAGAGAGAGAGAGAGAGAGAGAGAGAGAGAGGGAGAATAGAAGAGAGAGATCCAAGCTAAAACTGACAAAAAGATGATCACATTGAAAAAACGTTGTCATGCTGGCAAAAGGTTGTGAATTGATCCTCATAAGGACTTTTATCATTAAGGCCTCTATTGTCTTCATCCCATTATTTTCCTTCATTTTCCTCCTCACATGCAACCTGTGACCTTTCACTTTAATTTTATCCTATTTTCCATTATTTTCATAAATAAAAGGTCAATTAATGCCTCATGATTTTCTAAAGCCTTTTCCATTGCCTTTGCCAATTTTCATAGTCAGTAATTAACCATAAGTGATCCTCGTCACTATGATTTTTACCAACACTCATCTTGGAATGTACGTCCCATGACCTTGGTTATTATTTTGCCTTTATTAACTTTATTACATGGATTTTTGACCTGGAGTTGTTACAGACCCCTCCCCCTTAGGGGAAGACTATCATCGGTGTTCAATGACACCTACAACCAGTAAGACCGTTGAAAATAAAAACATACTGCCCATGGAGCTTTATAACTTAGCTCATTGCAGAGTTTACAATGAACAATCTACCGAAAATCAAATCAATCATGACAAATGTAACAACATGACACCCATATCGCTTATTGGAGATTTATAACACAACTCATGGCAGTATTTACAATAACAACCATATATGAATATGTAACATATGCCAAAATTTCTTTGCCTCAACTGACAAACAAGGTATGATAGATAGCCTGCATATGATCAACCATCTCCCATGTAGCTTCATCGAGCCTAAATTGATTCCAATTTACTTTAACCTACTCAATTGCTCAGTTTCGGAGCATGAGGATATTTCTTTGCAAAATGCACTGAGGTTCCAACTGGAATTCTTCTTCTGGTTCCAACTACAATACAAACCACTTAGTAACATCATTAACATCTTTCACATATATTTTAAGCAATGAAAGATGGAAAACATCGTGGAATTTCACTGTTGGAAGGAACACAAGTTGATAGGCCACTAGTCCAATCCTCTCAAGGATCTTAAAAGGCTCGCAATATTGAGGTGCTAGCTTCGCACATGATCCAAACTTCAAGGATCTCTTCTTGGGATTGATGCACAAGTACACATGTTCTGCAACCTGATACTCCTTAAACAACCAGTGCTGATCTGCATAACTTTTCTTCCTATCCTATGTTGCCTTTAGATTCTTCTTGATAACTTGCATTTCCTGTTCCATCTCTGCCAACATGTCTGGTCCTATAAACACCTTGTTTACTAGATCACTCCAATTGATGGGAGTGTTACAACTCCGCCCTTATAATGCCTCAAATGAACTCATCCTTAGTGACTCCTTAAACATGTTGTTATAAGCAAACCCAACTAGTCGAAGATACTCTTCCCACTTCCGCTATTGATGCATCACATACATCCTCAACATGTCCTCCATAATTTTGTTGACTCTCTCTTTTTTTCCATCTATCTGTGGATGATAAGTTGTGTTGAAGGCCAACTATGTACCCAAAATTGCAAATGATTCCTTCCAAAACTTGGAAGTGAACTTAGCATCCCTGTCTAACACAGTCTTCTTCGGAACACCATGCAATCTTACTACATCTCTGGTGAAGACTTGTGATACATCATTAGCTAAATAAGTAGACTTCACTAGAATGAAGCGAGCTACCTTTGTCAATTTGTCCACCACAACCATGATAGAATCATGTTGTTTAGATGTCCTCGGCAAACTTGTAATGAAATCCATGGAAATGACCTCCCATCTCCACTCTAGAATCAAAATTTTCTGTAGTAATCCACTTGGATGCTTACATTCTGCCTTTACCTATTGATAGTCCAAGCATCTAGCCACAAACTCTGCCACTTCCTTCTTCAAATTCAGCCAATAGTAGAACTTCTTCACCTATGTCAATGTCTTCTAATATCTCGGGTGACCTGAATATGGCTTAGCATGAAATTCCCTCAAGATAAGATTCTTGATCCCACTGTTGTCTGACACATAGATATTGTCCCTAAATCTCACCAAACCATCTGTTGTGAGACGATAGTCCACATCCTGATCACCTGTATCCTACTGTAACCTATGCATAATATCCTTATACCTATCATCCTACTGACCTACATGTAAGATCTAATCTTGTAAATCCATCCCATAAGAACTCATAGTTGCAATGTGATTTACTTGTATCTGCCTACTAAGAGAATATACAACCCTGTTATCCTTTCCCTTAATGTGCCTGATCTCAAAGTCGAACTCATTGATTCATGGCCAACCATCTAGCTTTCCTGAAATTCAGATTCGGTTGGTCAAACAAGTATCTCAATTCACTGTAGTCGCTCATTAGTACAAATCTCTTTCCAAGAAGGTAGTGTATCCACATCTTTAATGCATGTATGATCACTGGCAACTCAAGATCATGTGTAACATAATTTTGCTCGTGCTCATTCAATTTCCTTTATTCATAACATACAACATGTCCCTCTTGCATCGAGAATCCACCAAGTCCTCTCTTGCAAGCATCTGTACCCACTGCAAATTCTTTATCCTGATATGGAATCTTTAGAACTGGAGCATTCGTCAACAATTGCTTCAACTGTTCAAAACTAACTACACATTCTTTTGTCAATTTCAAATTTCTTACCTTTCCTTTGGAATGATGTAATAGGATAAGTAATCTACGCGAATTTCTTGATGAACCTCCTGTAATAACCCGCTAACCCCACAAATGAACTTACCTCATTCACATTCCCAAGATTTGCCCATTCCATAATAGATCTTATCTTTTCTAGATCCATTGCTATGCCTTCTGTGGAAACCACATGTCCCAAGTAATGTACCTCTGTTTGAAATAAACTACATTTGCTAAGATTGGCATATAATTGATGCTCTCTCAGCAATCTCAACACTGCTACTAAATGTTTGACATGTTCTTCCTCTGTTGAGTTGAGGCCTTTGTGCTCCATATCAAGATTGAGGAAGTATTTCGGCGTAAATCACATGATAGAATAATTGTCGACTTGTTTCGAACCAACAAGTGTGGTTCATCGTCAGGACAAGTTGAAGAACCAGATCATGGCTGCAGTAGCCAAATCCTCAAAATGTCAATGCTGCCAAAAGTCCTGCGAAAATCATGCCCCGGTATAGGAACCCCACGCAACTACTCAAATCTGGTGGATCTGAGAGATCTGAATGGCTAATCGGATAGCTCTGAGCGGCGAAACAGATTGCTGCTGCGGATCTGATGGATCTAATAGATCGGAATGGCTGGTCTTCTAACCCGGAACTGCAGGACTGATGTTTGTTGCTGCTGTAAACCCCACTTGTGAGATCTGATTTGACAGAGATTATCCTGAGATAGAAAAGGGAACTATGGTCTCGAGGAGTGTCAGGTGCTACAGATCGTAATATACATAAGGGTCTGACAGTAGTACTCGGCCCAATGTTTCAGGGCTCTAACTAAGGAGGATCAACCGTACCCTTAGCCGTACAACCCGACTACCTTATCGTACAGGTGAGTAATCTCTCTGAGTGTTGTTCTCGGTGTACTGTAGCAGCAAGACGGCCGACGGTTTATCTATGGCGAGGTTTCAAAGGAGCTAGGTGGCTTCCGATATACCCAAAGGGTACTTGGAAGACAGTCCGTGCGCAGTTCTGTCTAATGCGCTACTACTCGAAGGGGTACCCACAGGGGTTACAAGGGAGTCCAGCAAGTGTGACCACCTCTTGTATTTCCTGCGTGCATGCCTCCCCAAATCCACAGGTTTATGCGCTCAACGACAGATCCCGTGGTTTAAAGACGTCGGAACACGTCTCTAGTCAAAAAAAAAATTACTAAGAAATGGAGATCCCACCTGCCCTGGAAAGAGCTCTGATACCACTTGTTATGCTCTTAACCTGCAAGACGATACCATAATACCAGATATGCGAGAAATATACCCAGAACATAGAATAGTGAGTAACAAAAGCAAGTATTTTATTATTCAGAAAGCAATGTTCACTTGCCTCTTCGAGGGGGCAACCTCCAATAGAGTAGAGTTTGATGACAAAATAAAACATGATTCTCCTCACAGGGAGTCTCTATCCTTTATATATGACTCATACATGCAATACCATGGATCAATACCATGGTTCTTATTAATACCGTGGCCCATTTGCAACTAACTGTGGTCCCGTCATTAAATGCGGGTTAACCACTTACAATTATTAATATGGGCTTTATTGACTCTTTACTATGACTCGATCCTACTATATAAATAAGGGGGTTAGGGTGGGACCCTAACAGAGACAATACAAGAGAGAGCTCCAAGATAAAACTGACAAAAAGGTTATCACATTGAAAAAATATTGTCACACTGACAAAAGCTATGAATTGGTCCTCATAAACATTTTTATCATTGAGACCTCTATTTTCATCATTTTCCATCACTTTCCTTCATTTTCCTCCTCACTTTCAACCTGTGACCTTTCACCTTCGTTTTCTCCTTTTTTCCATTATTTTCATAAATAAAATGCCAATTAATGCTTTATGCTTTTCCATTATCTTTGCCAATTTTCATAGCCATTAATTCATCATAAGTGATCCTTGTCACTACGTTTTTTTCCCAACATTCAACTTGGAATACGTTCCCCATGACCTTGGTTATTATTTTGCCTTTATTAACTTTATTACATGGATTTTTTCAACCCAGGGTTGTTACATTGTTTTAATCAATTCACCCTATATGCAAGCCAGAGATCATATCACTCTGTCAGATCATTTTCACTTGCATAAGCACTAAATGCATCATTTTTTTATAAGTTGGCTTTCTCAGCTTCTAAATACTATGGATATAGCACATTGCATAACAACACAACCAAATACTTGCACAAAGTGTTTATTGGTTATACAAAATCGAATGTTTGTTTTGCACAAGTAGTTTATATGTTGATGATCTTATAATTGTGATTTATGACATTAACTATAGTCGATGCTTATTTCACTAGAGCATGTACATACAAGTACCTTTTCAAAATTATTGCGACCTCAATTATGCTACAATATTATCACTCAACTGTGTTAGTCGCATAAGTACTTAGATTCATTTCACATGATCCAAACATATTGACAGACATGTGGGCAATCACTTGATGACTCGATGCACCAACCAGATTGCATAGTCTCTATGCAAGAATAAACCAAACTTATATTAAGATGTGACCAAACTTGCAGCTAGCCAATTCAGAATCACAGTCAACCAAAATTCATTCACAGGATCATCATCTCAGATTCTGATATGTGGACCATCAAGGCAAAATTAAGGTATGCCTTTTGCAACAAGTTCATATATGTCAACAAAAAGAAGAGTTGAATATCATTAACTTGAGCCTTGTATGTGTTTCTCAGATTAACGTTGTCATCAAATCCCAACAACCCTAGTTTTGCCTCAAAAAGAAGGGTCGAATGGCCTTGTTAATCCTTCAACTCAATCTCAAGTACTTCAGGATAAGTCCTGTATAGGACGTGATAATACAAGTGTCAAGAACATTTGTAACACCCAAAAAATATTACTTTAAGTCCAAAATTTGATGACCATGTGGTTTATATTAATAAATCACACACTGTTCTAAAATATGAACCAAGGTTCGCCACTCAAGAGTACCACAATTTCCATTTGCAAACACAAGAGAAACATGACTTTTATGCCTGAAAACCATAGCCAACAAACTTCACAGTTCATTAGAAATATTTGATCCTCTCTTTAGATCTGCCCTTTTTCCACAAGACCAAACACTCACTCAAATGATATGCATTAAGTGAATACAAGTGATAGAGATAAGGCTTCATTATATAGTTTTGGGGATGTTCATAAGAACCAACGAAAATCCCTAAAGGAGGGAACTATTTGAATTTGGAGGATTATTTTGAATTTAAAAATTCAATGTTTTTTTAGCCAAAGCTTTCCTCCACAAACAAATTCAAATTTTACTTTTCATCGAAGAATTGATAACGAAAAAAAAAATCTAGTCCCTTCCTTTTCTTATGAATTTTGTCATAATTTACTTTTCTAAAATTTCCTAGTAGCATTTTTCCACTTCATCTTCTTTTTGGGGTTTTTGTCCACGAGTTGGGGCTTTCAACTTCAAACAAGCTTATCTCTAAAACCCTGAAGGCTCATGAGATTTTGCACATATCAACAAAATCAACATGACAAGTAGAATCCACTAGCGAGGGTTTTCAAGATGACCTCAATGATCTGCATCTTAAAAAATGCCAACTAGTGCGGGGTATGATCATTTTCCAACCAAACCCTAAAGCTAAGGTTAGTTAGGGTTTCCAACCATCCTTTCATTGGAGCTCCGATACAAATATTAAGAGTGTTCAATATCAGATGTTGACATGAATGGCGATACCATTGAACAACATGGAGGCCCTACTCTACATTACACCTTGCCTTCCCCCCTAGAAGTACACATATATATACATATAATTCTTGCTTGGTTGCTTGTTTGCTTGGCACAGAACCCAAAACAAATGGGATCGCTTTGCCATGTCGTCCCAGGGATTAAATCCTGGGACTTTCCTTTGGTGCCTCATTGATATTCCCATCCTAAGAATTAAATCTCGATCATTTCCGCGTTCATCCCCTTTCCAAAATGAGTGGATGATGTCATAGAACCAAAGCCCTAGGATGATTAGGTCTTTTTCCCAGGGAGTTTCCCACCATGCCCCTTCAAATATCGTTGGGGTGACTTCAACCCAAGGTGACATCATGTTGATGTCACACTCTCCACGTGCCCCCTCTAGGAGTGTCGTGTGTCACGCATTTATATGCCACTTGGCCATGCCAAAACTCTAATTCTAGGTGACTCGTGTCATGCCATTGTGGCACCACATCACTCCTAGGCCACATCATCTGCCATGTATATCTATATCTATATATCTATACATTTTTTGTCTGATTGCGAATGGGCCCTACTACCACATTACCTTAGGATTTAAATCCAAGGAATTCTCTCTTGCACCTCCCTTTGAAACCTCAAGGTTACCAAACATTCGGGGTTCATCCTCAAATTGTAATCAATGTGGAGAGATCAACGACCTATATTAAAACAAGAGGAGTGGTTCCATTAGTGTGGTTCCACTATTGACCTTGGCGCTTTGCATTTATATAAACACATATAATTCATTTATTGTTTAAACATTGTTGTTACCACTCTCGACTTTGGTTATAGTGCCTACCCTTATGAGTATAATAAGGATCAAAGATTTAACCCCTCGGAGCCTAAAGGTTCCCAACCCCTGCGATCATATATAAATGAATATAACACTCCTTCGAGATATCCCTCATGATCTTGTCGAGGCTTGACTAGGGCGAGATTCCAGAGCTTGAGGAAGGGTACTCAAAAGAGATTCTCACACCTTGAACACCATTGAGAGTCCAAAGATCCTCCTATATTCATCCAACAACCAAGTGGGTAAATACCCTAGTGCCTTCACCCTAATCCAAGCACCCAAAGGCCATTGGGACATTGTGCATCTGCACCCTGAGTTAAAGTATCCTTGTATTTTTTTTTTCACAACAGGTTTTTCCCCACTGCACATGAGCTTCCTCCCTCTACACTGGTTTCTTTGCCTTTCGTTCAATAATGCCTTCTTTGAAAGCTCTAGGTGCCTTCTCTTCTCCTCGGTGTTGTTTTCCAAGGTATTTTACCCTCCCTCTCTTGTGCTCAGGTTTTTGTCTTTCTCAATTTGCCTATGTTTGAATGCACCACCCCCGTTCTTTTTCACACTAGTCTTTGTTTTGGTATCTTCCCCTCTTTACCATTCAGTGCAGCCATTGGAGGTTTAGGCATGTTGTCCTACCAGCGTAACCTACTCCTTCCAATTAATTTTCTTGTCCTTTTCTTGCTTGTGGTTTTTGCCCAATTGGGTATGGGATTATGTTTATTTTTTAGCTAATTAATATATGATGAATCCCATTAAAATCACACCAATTAGCCCATTATTAATTTCAATAAATGTTTCCTTACTCTCCCAAGCAACCTCCTTTGCCAAGCTCTGAATTCTATGTGCCATATATCAACCTTTTTTATATTTTTTACTACATAAATGTTACAATTATTTATAAGAGGGGGGTTTTCCCAAAGGGGATGTCACACAAACACTCTAAAAAAATAACCCTTCTCCATGTGACACTAGTCTGCTATTATTCATTTATATTTATGTTGAGTGCATATCATTCAAGCTCCCTTATTTTGTGTCCAAGTGAGGAGCCTTATAGATTTTCATAAAGGGAATTGGTCTTAGAAAGGTAGATAAACCACTTCAAGTGGAATAACTTCTTTAGAGGGAGGATCAAAGAATGGACTGGATAAATTGGCAAAGCAGTTGACTATTGGTTTTCAATAAAATCAATATAGAAATTGGAATACACTACACTGGAATTATAGTTTAGTCTATGAAAAGTGGTACTTAAATACCCACCCTCGATTTTATCAAGCATTTACATATCTCATGGGTTAAATATAGTGATAGATAACCAATGTAACATAAAATATCTAATTATTCCCTCAAGAATTTTGCTAGAACTATAGTTTACCTATATCTCCGCAACTACCAAAGAAAGCCACCTATTGTAGCTCAATTTCGCACATTCAGATTTCTAAAAAATTGTTCAAACAAGCTCCAACGAGAAATCAAATTCACGGGAAAAGGACAATGATGGTTTTCAATATATATTGAATGGTTTTCATGGCTTTGGTGATGCTAGTTTGTTTTCGAGATCATTGCCTATTCATGTTCCATGACCAATTAAATGTAGCAAATGAGAAATATGATGTGTAAGTGGTTAAGAAAGCATCTTATTGAAGGCGCTTACAGGGAGGCTAACACTCCCAGTGGAGCTTAAGTCAAAGTTTATGATTTTGGTTAAAAATTTATAATTTTGCTAAAATTTGGTTGTATTATGTTATTAGTGCTCTCGACCTTTTATGCAGAGGGGTACTTTTATTATTAAAACTAGGTGCTTATTTCATGTCACCTTGCCATCGAAGTCCACCATTCACAATCACAACAAAGCTCGACACACAAGGTACTAAACCAAAGGGAGGAGTCTACGAAGGAGTCAATAAAAGTGCTAAATGCGTTGGCATATGACATGAGCCTTGATGTAGATAGACACTCAAATCACTCTTTATTTGATTGATGTCCCATAAACATAAAACAAACTTTTGTAGGTTGAAGTTATTGCAAAATGTAATCTATTCTATTTGGTGTGCGTTTATACTGTTTATTTTTCTAAGGGGCGAAAGACATTTATTATAGAGGGTTGTGATGGGTGATATGTATATATACTAGTTACATTGAAGTCGAAAACGACGAAACTTTCATTGACATCGGACATTGAGGCCAATGACAATGGGCACTTTGCATGCATTGGACGACCTTCACCGATGTGTTAAGATTGCAAAGAAAAAATTATGATTACGTGGGGATTATATATATATTGCATATGATATTTAAAGTAGGAGGAAGGGAAACGACATTTGTGAGACAATGACATATATCCAATACAACGAAGCATAGAAATAGTGTTTATATTTCATGCAACTGCTAAACAAATCAACAGTTCACATCGTTCATGCCCAAATCCAATGGGATTCCGGCACGGTAAAGTGCATGGAAAATAAAATAAAGGGCACTCGTAAGAAAAATTTAAATTGCAAGATTGGCCATCTCATGATCTATGGTCCACATTCACTCCGATAGGTACCCCTCCATTTCTAGAAACAACCAAGGCACCCGTCGGAGAATGATTTCCAATTTCCAAGAAACCACATATCGTTTTTGCACGTGTACGACAACAGTTGGGGACATCGCACTTTCCACCTCACCCATCACATGAGTATGATGACGTGAATGAATGAATGAATGCGTCTGCGAGATTAAAAATAGTCTATGTGACTATCAACTTTCTTATATTTTCCTTTTGCAATTCAATCATTTTCTTACTCAAACTGATGATGAGCTGACCCAACTTTCTAACAATCCCCTCACTAAAAATACAATGCCAAGGAATTGATGCTAACAAACTGCCATAAATGTCCTTGATGTCTCTGAAAGCATCACATTCCAAAATGAAATGCTTTTCCGATTTCACTGTCCCAGAGGTGAAAATATTACACACCTGTTCTTCCTAAGCTTTTTTAGGTCTCTTTCACCATCCCGTTTCACACCGAAGTTGATGTGAGTTAGTTCTTAATTGAGTAATAAGAATCTTTGCTCTCCACGAAATGTTGGCTTCAATGTACTCTTTTTGCTAGAGATCACAAGTGGGGTTGAATTCTTGAACATAGTATTTCTTCTTCCTACCCGACTCTTTTCCCCATATATGCTTACGGAACTTCTCAATAACAAATTTTTTTAACTATTTGCTATTTGTGGGACATGCATTGAGGTAAATATTCCATTTTTGCATCCATTTGTTATTTTGTCTCATCCATGATTTATTTCTTTCACTCATACCTTCATTGAAGACAACTTTTGGCCATCAACCTACTCCCATTTGCTCAATTCATTTTGGATACCTTATAAGACGCAACATAGCAATTGCTTCGTTGGGAGCTACTCCTGCTCCACTCAACATTATTTCCTAAGGAACCAAACATTTTATTTTGAACTTGCTCATGATCAAGCATTTTTGGATTTTCTCAATTTGTTTCCATTTTTTAAATAGGGATGTTGCTAGCTCACAGTTCACACCCATATAATATCACTAGACAAACTAGGAGTCCAAAAATCACTTTAATCGTTTTCCAATCCCATAACTCTGCCTTTCTACATTTGTTTTGAAGTGCATATAATGCTTTCCACCCTCCTAAAATTATCTTATTTTTGCAGCCCTCCCAATTAAGCTGCTTGTTGAAATCAATCCAGAGGTACTTGTATTCATTTACTTCTTCAAGAATGTTGCCTTCAAAGAAGAATGTATGTTGCCTTTGCTTCCTTTTAGTAGAGAAAAGCATTATTTTGGTCTTACTGGTATTGAATTTCATCCCCAATGCTTTACAAAAATTCTCAAGGGCATATAGATGCATCTGCAATCCATGTGTCGATTTAGCAATCAATACAAGATCAACAACATATAAAATAAGCTTTATCAAAAACTCCCCCAACTGAACACCATCCCCACCTTGCAAATTTAGCCACTCTTCCAATTTGTCAATATATAAATAAAAAAGGGTAGGGGATAAAGAGAAACCTTGCTTGACTCCGATGTCACTTCTAAAACTTTATGAAATGCCTACTGAAGTTCTAATTTTGACTTTCACCTCTTCATAAAGCATATGACCAACATCTTTATATTGCAAAGGAATTTCAAGTTCTTCCATTCTACACCACAACCTATCTCTAGGGACCATGTCAAATGCCTTTTTGACATCAACAAAACAACAAAATACTTCTTCTTTGTCCCCCCCAAAACTTTTCAATAATATGTCTCAGTGTGATACCATGATCTACTGTAGAATGCTTTAACCTAAAACCCGCTTTCCCTTTTTCCCCTTTTTATTTTACTTCTGCCCACTTGCTGATTCTATTTTCTACCATGCCGTTGAAAAGATTTGCAAACAAAGGATTGATCATGATGGTTCTATAGTTGGAAGGATTATTAATGTCTCCACGTTTAAAAAGGGGTATTGCTATACTAGTTGTCGAATCTCTTGGGAATCCTTTCTGAATGACGTTGTTGAATATTTCCATGATGTGCGGTGCCAAAATGTTCATTCCCCACTTTAGATATTCTACTTGAAGTTCAACCAAGTCCTTTGCCTTCCCTGTTTTCAACTTTTTAATTCCTGCCTCCACCTCCTGTAATGTGAAAAGCTTTGTAGTTGTGTTGATCCTCGGAGGAGGCTCAACCTCTAATTTTTTTCATAGAGTTGTCTTGCATAGGCATACCACTGATTGACTGTAATATTATTTTCAACTTGCTTTTTCCTTGGTTGAAGTTCCCGCCAAAAAAGCTTTGGGTTATTCTTGCCTATATATATTAACTCTTCTCGCATTGTTTGCATGAACTCATCTTTTTTCCTTTTTAAAATTTGTTTATATAACTTCACATTCATATTCTCCTCGCCTGCCTTTTTCAAGGTTCTCCTTGCCATTTTGCATTCTTCATCAAACTAAGCATTCACAGCAAAACAATTTGATTATGATTTCCTTATTTTCGCTCTTTTGCACTTCCCAAGTGCACCTTGAATTATATTTGTTAGCTCATGACTGTTGAGGCTTTGGAGACCAGTTTTCTCCTTCTGAATTCATCTCTCCAACATTGTTTTGAAGATAGTGCAATTTTCTTGCGTTAAAATAATTTTGCCCCTTGATGTCGATAGTCGAGAACATTAGGTTTTCCTCATATGATATCTTTCTTCTAACCAAGATAGCTTTATATAAATTAGGTTATGATCTAATTTTGAGTCCCAAATATGCTCTCCAATCTTCACTTCATATATCCTTTCTATTAAGCTTTGTGAACAAATAACATAGTCAACGACACTTCCCCCATTGTATGTGTTGTAAGTGAAGTTCCCAGAGTGTTTCCATCTATCTAGACCATTGCAAATAATTAAGTCGAAAGCACGACATAATGTAAGCAACTCCTCTCCAAAATGATTACTAACTTTGTTATCATTTGAACATCTCAACCATTGATGATTCTCCTCTTGAATGAGCTAGATAGGATTGTGATCCTCTTTGCAACAAAAAAAACTAGCTTGTTGATTTGTTGTTCTAACATTGCAATCTCTCACTAAAAGAACTTCTCCCTACTGAGAATACTTGATAACATATTGCTTTAAAGTTGCATATGGATATCTTGTCCAACCCCTTATTTTTATAAGCTTTTGATACTTGAGGCACAAAATAACATGCCGCAATTCTTACGTGGTCCTCATTATCTATTATTTTGAACCATAAATATTGTTTATTTGTATCTTCTTTCACTAATTGAATGTGACGACCATCTTTTTCTTTCACTAAAACCAATATTCTTTCGTACCCTTTGCCATTTTTTGCTGCCTCGTTCCAAACTGCTAAATTCAAATAACCAGCAAATATAGGAGTTTTGCAACCATCATGTTCATGAGTTTCTATGAGACAAATTATGTCTCTACCTTCTGCAATAGGCCCTATCCTAGGTCCCCTCCTACAAGGGTAACTTCTACAGTTCCAACAAACTAGACTTAGATAGACCTGGGTAGAATTTGATTGCTACGCGGTTTGGCACACAAGACTCAAATTTGAGTCTTCACCCCTTTTCATCCATGTTGATCCTGTTGTTTTCCTCCCTATTATAGAATTACCTGTTTTTTCTTCACTGCCATCTTGTTGCCTTGTTTTTTCTTTACTACCAACTTGTTGCCCTGCTTTGCCATGAGGCCCAAACACTGCAATAATCGCTTTACCATTGTACAACCATGTTCTTTTCCCTTCGTTTCTTATTGCTCTAACTTTCTCCACTTCTTCTCTTCTCTCTTTTTGTTGTTTGCTAGTTGAATCTTCATCTAGGAGGAAGTGTGAGTATTTCAAGAGTTTATTTTTGCTTAAGAGATGGTGTTTGTCTTGCACACTTGCCATGATGACTTTTATGGGTCGAGGCCTCTCTTCACCTATATTTCCCACCCTCCTTGCTTGGAAAATTTGCCATTTCCACTGCAATTTCTCTTTCAAAAAGTCTCTTGTCAAACCAAAAGTTCTTACATTCCTTCCATAGTCTCTTATTCCCCTGATAATAAAGTTTGTTTCCCTATCTTTTCTTTCTTTGTGTTCTCTTTCTTATGCTCCACGAGAACTTACATCTTATTTTTCCTCTATCATGTAACCATTAGTGTCCTCGGCTATGGTTTTGATTTCTTTTGGAATGTATTTCCTTTTGTTCTCATTTGCCTTCTTTTCAAGAAGGGTTGTTTGCTAAACTATTTGTGTATCTACTGGAGTTGTTTTAGAGATTATCACATCCTTGTTTGTTGCCATTGATTCATTCTTGGTTTTCCATGTTGCCTTCATGTTTTTCCATTCTCATTTTCCAGCGTCTAAATCATTTTGTAACATTGTTACTTGCTCTTTTAAGATTCTATTACCTTCCATTGAACATTGATTTGCAAATGTGATCTCTAAAATTTTGCCTTCCCTTTCCTGTTCTTTGGCTTCCAAAATTTCCAGCCTTTCATGGACACAAAGATTTGATAACCAAGTAAAAGTTGTAAATGTTTTTTTTGCTCTTATTTGTTTTCTTTCTGTGAGACTGTTTTCTTTTTTTTGTTCCCATTTAAAGCGGGCAAGTCTGACTTTACCCAAATCCATTTTCCTGTTTTGTTAGCTAAAACAATTTTAACTTGGTTCAAATGATTTGTTTCCACAAAGCTGAGATTTCCTTACCATTTTTAACATTTACTATTTCCATTTTGGGATTTTAAAATCCACTGTTTAAAGCAACACACCGCAGTGTAATGCAACAATTCGGTAGTCCGATACTGAAAATTTGCAATCTACAACTGAACAGATTCGACTCTGGCAAGAATTTTCACGGGTAACTGATTTTTTTTGCGATTTTTACCATTACAGGCCTCTACTGTTATGGAGATTTTTACCATTCTGGCGATTCGACTCCGACAACACTTTCCCTCTGATGGTTTCTAGATTTGAACACTGTGATTGCTGGTATCCGTCGCTGTAACTTTGCAAACTGTATAGACCGGCGTTTAAAATATGAAACTCTCGTTGGTGACAAGCTCTGTTTCGTTCTGCTATAAGACCGAGATTTTCTAGAATTTACCAGTTGGCGTAACCCACTCTGCTACCCGACTTTTCTTTAGCAGCCTATCTTCACACTTGACGTCAGCGACTTAGGATTATGGTGACATTCAATATTTCATGGCCACCTCCTCTTGTGTTGCTCGTATTCTCTTTTTACAGGCTGCAGACAAACTCGGCTCCATAAAAGAAGAATATGAACTGAACATGAATGAACAATGTGATCGTGGTTTGGATGTGCCTGCCGACCAAGTTAAAGCTCAGGCTCAACGAACAACTGACAACCCTATAAAAGTGTGCTCTTCCACCCTCTCCTCCTGCTTCGCGGCTACTAATGTCTATCTCTGGCTACTAATGTGAGATATTATGCTTGAATTAAGTCTTGAAATCCTTCTTGAAGCTGCTCAAACCTATTCACTATGTGGAATAGATTTATCGTCGGATTTGTTCAAGTTCAGATTTGTGGATTGCGGGGCAGTTTCTTAAGTATTTGGACCTGTGCACTATGATATCGTAATTCAAATCAGTCTTGCAGCGAACTCGCATCTGTTGAGAATGACTGTGTCATACCTCTGAAGATAAGACCTTGGATTGTAGGTCAACAATCTTTGTCATATTGTAGACCATTTTGGAGCTGGATTGACAACATTGTTGGAGCACTACTGGAGCATCTATTGAGTTGATAATTGAGAGCATTCAAGAAGAAAAATTTTTAGAATTATAGTTGGAATGTTGCTTGCCTTGCTAGAGCATCTTTGAAGACAACACTGGACCCTGCTCACACCTCATTTTTAATATGTTAATGCAACATTTATTTATGTGTGTCAATGAACACCAGAAGGCCATATTTTATAATCTTTGTAAAAGGAGAGCCGATTTCATTTTGTAAAGGGGTTCATTCACTTTCTTTTAGGGAAAACATACTCTTATATATATATATATATATATTATAATTTTTTTTATTTTTTTTTCATAAAATTTCCTAAAAAATAAACAATTTTATAACTGTTTGAAAGTAGTTTTGCAATTGATTCAACAACAATTGGGCCATGGAAAAATAAAAAGGATGGATGAACATTTTGTGGGGTTTGAAATTTGCATGTCATAGGAATGTGTAATGGAGAAATCTCTCTAAAACTGAAGAATAAAGATCAATTTTGATTTCAATTTTGGGGTAAATTGCAGACTTGCTTTTCTTTTCATGTTATCATCGTTCCATTTATGTTTTATTCTCCTCGACAAGTGTATGTAGTAACAAAGTTTTTAAGTCTTTATTACGAATTTACCTCAAGATGGTACTCATTTTTCTGATTTAAATATCTTAATGGGCGCTCCACTTCCAGGAATACATACACAATTTCTCAATCTTCTCATTTCTATAGAAGTTTAAATTCAGATTCTTAACTATCTAAGTTTAAACCATGTCTTCCTTTATTTTTCTTCTAAATAATCCCTTTATGTTGTCCTCATCAGTCTTGGCCATACTGGTTTTGAGTGATAGGTTTCAAAATTAGACCATTCATTGCAAGTTCTTATGGTCTATCACTTTGGCTATATATTTTAAGATCTTTATTAGTTTTTGTAGTTGTCGTGGGCACTAGTTCCCTGCAGCTAGGAACTGTCTCTAGGGCGATAATGCCACCTACGTCTCCATTTCCCACCAAAGGAATATTTTTCATTAATTTTAAGCCATAAATAAATACTTGGTATACACGTGCGAAAAAAGGTTATTAATCCTAGTTTAATTGTAGCAAATCAGCGCAAATTGTTATAGTTTGTGTTGGGAAAGACTATTCCCTCAAACAAATTTGACACAAACTCATTTCTTACAATTGCTAATTTACATGGTTTTCAATTTGCTTATTTCCTGAGATTAGCTCCTTTGTTGGGCTTATATTTACTTATCACTTATTTATTTACCCTTGCTAATTCATTATATAGGATAGGCCTTAAGAACCCACATGCATCTAAATAAGAAACTATTGACATGTTCAAAGATTCGATGGATTTTTTTGGGTGGCACAATAAGTAAACTTCAATCTAGATGAATAGCCAACGACTTCTTTCCTAATCCTCCTATAATAGCCATATTTTCTAATATTAGTGCTTATCTCCTTGGTTGTTGATGAAGTGTATAAAGACCTTAGTGTACATGGCCAAAGAAAGATAGATTTGGAAAGCATATATTGATAAAAGAGCTACATTTCATAAATAATATCTTGGACTAGGTCAAGCAATTTTCTTTGTTATAGCATATTTTCCTCCTTCCCTTAAATTTGATACAATAAGGTCTTTGTTCGACCAACGAGTCAAAGGCTATTTAATGACTTTCTAAGTGGTTTAGTCTTTCTAGTCAAACAAATTGAATACATGTTTACTTATTTCTTTAGTTAGGCATTGATATTATCCATTTGGGCTTTCGTTATATTATTTCCTTGCATCAATGTCACAAGGTAAGTTAATCGTATTCATTCACTGCAAAGGTTATCCCAAGTTCTCTCTTATTTTTTTGCATGTGTCTTAGCTTCCTTGACCTTCTTTTTTTTCCTCTCTCATTAGTTATATGCCTAAATATCCCTAACCTTATTCATTGAACTAAGGTAAGTAGGTAGAATAGTGGGTGAGATAACACGTTACAACACTAAGACAAGTGTTACACAATATTTTGTCACACCTCCTATTCACTTTCTATTCCATATCCTGAAGTGCTAAAACATTGACAACTGTGTGGCATATCCATCATGATATACAAACCAAAACCTCCGTGAAGAACCAAAGGAAAACTACCCTAAGTCAATTCTGAAGATTTTTAGGGCCAATGTGTTTTGCTCCTCTGCTTGCCTGTGCTAATGGCAGGTTGCACTATTTTACCCTAGCACTGCAAACGCGGGTTTTGATATGAAAACCCACGTTGAACCTCTTCTGGCAGGTTTTCCCAAACTAGAGGAGAAGCTTCATGCACTAGGAACTTCGAGAACAACGAGCTAGATATTGGTTGTTGTTGATATGGTCTAGCTCTCCCATTTGGACCTCCTGATCTTATCATTATGGGATTTCTCCTTGAGATGTGGACCTTCCTCCCTCTTTTGTGGATCCCTAACTCCCTCTCCCTTCCTATAAATCAACTCCCTTCCATCCCCAAATGGTTGGTCATTGATTGCCTGCATTCCTATACTGAGATTATACCTAAATGTTGCCCATTCTAACTTGGAGAAGTAGTGCTTGACGAGTCTTTGCTTTGACTTGGACATCCACCAAAAGGAGGTCTCCAACATTAAGGCATAGGTCGTATGCTTCCCTTTTTAACTCATTAATATATACTTTTTATGTTCACTCTCCATAGTTGTGTAAACGTTTATGCTTTTAGCTTAATACTCATTGATCTATTAAGTAGTTTATGTTTGATGTATGCCATATATGCTCTTGTACCTTTTGTTTCTCTTTGATCTTTCTTGCAGGCACTTAGACGTGAAGAACAAGTAAGAAGTGAGCCTGGAAGCAAAGGATTCAAAGTCATCTCCAAAGGATTAAGCGATTAACATCAGAGTGAGGTAGGCCACTCTCTCTTTCTGCATTTGTTAAACATAAGCTAGGAAAATGTATGTTAGTTTGTTTAGTTTGTTGCTAGACCCACTCATTGGGCTAGAGGGAACACCTCTGTCCACAAAGGGGATTTACCTTCACAACAAAATGGTGACTCGGCTGGGGAATCTATAACCTCTTCAATCTCTTTTCTCATCTAATCTCTTGATTAGTTTGACCGACCATCAAGTTCTTAGTTAGTTTGAGTCTGTATAGGTTTGCACAATCACTGATTGTTATCTTAGAGTGCTAAGTTTGGAGTGTTTGTGGATTTTTTTATCTTTCTTTTTTCCTATTTCCTCGCCCAACGCATTTTTTGCTCTGACAGTCATGTTGTTAGCACATTTTCTTTCGAAACAGTCGTGTTGATCCCCTGTTCAGAGTTAATTTTTCCATTATAGCCGCATTGATCTCAAAGATTGGTGAAAATTTACGGTTTCTCTATCAAAATCCAGTGTGTCTGAGCCCCTGAGGTCTTTTCTTTGTCCAATGTGATTGGACTTATTGATGTTTTGTCTGATTAACTAATTTGATTAGCAAAATATTGTATTTTTGAACTTTCAAGTGTTTGAGTGAAATTGTATTGATTTTAGGGTTTATAGGTCATTTGATTGTCACTTGTCGCTTGTAAGTGTCCTTGAGCTTGTGATTTGCTGATTGGTTAGATTTGGTTATCTATTAAAATCATTCAAAACGTTGGTTTGCATTAGTTTCAGTTTGTCTTTTACAAAGTTGCTTTTCAATTGTGTCAGGTCATCTTGCATTTGAGATTCATCTTTGTTATTCATCAGGCACATATTGCATTGCTTGGTTTACAAACTGAAAAGAGTGCATTTTTTTATCTATTCGAAAGAGAAAAATGAAAGACATTTTCATTGAGTTCTTTTGGATTTGATTTGGTGTTGCTTTGATTGGTGCATCGTTTGCATTAGGAGCATTTGAATCAAAAATCTCATTTTTTTGCTTTAGTTGAACTTAATTACATTAGAGCATCTAAAATCACAGAGAACATCATTTAGATCAAGTGCATCTTAGTAAAGTAAAAATCATTTTGCTTTCGATAGATTTCATATTGGATAGTGAAAGTGAAGTTTAGTATTTGCTTTTGCATGTTGCATTTGGAAAAGAAAGTTAGTGGAAGCATGTTATTTGATGCATTTGTTTGCTACATTGATTGATTGAACTATCTTCCCTTACTAGTATAGCATTCATCGAAGTGAAAGTTTCCTTTTCTCATATAGTTGCATTTTAGGATTCAAGTTACATTGTTTGAGCCCAAAATTGAAACATAATTCAAGAACAACATTAAAATTTACTGAACTAACCTAAGGAGCATTTGGAACTCAACGAAAAAATTTTGAGGGCTAGGCTAGAGACGTGTTCCGACGTCTATAAACCTACTAGTTGTCGTTAACTGCTTGCAGTGTATCCTAGGTGTGAAATCTTGTTCTAATACGGAAGTATATAGGAGGTTCTCCAATACTCTTGGGTATATTGGAGGCACTCCAATGTGGCAAGTATATGGGAATGCTTTCTTCAAACAATTATGCATTAGACAACGCTAACATGGACTTGTGCTCCTCGTACCGTCACGTATATATTGGGAGACCCCACTAGGTTGTTATCCTTTAGCCATATGTAACCGATTCAGTCGTCTTGTAGACGTGATACACTGAACAAAACATTCGATGAGATCGGTCACCATATGTTAAGTCCTTGATTTTGGCTAAGGTATATATAGCGATTCACGGATACTTGGTAAACCCTCTTCCCTAGTACACCCTTTTTTTTTTTTTTTTTTAAGTTCTAAAATTTAACTGCCCATGATAACATGACTTACCTATGCAATTATCCTTGGCCTCACATTGCCTAATTAATAGTAAATTTGAATTGTAGGCTCAAATCAACCACCTCCTTTTGTTTTTTAGAGAAGGTCATCGTGGCTGAACCACCAGGTTCCCATTACAATCCCCTTCATCATATGACATTGAAGGGTCATCACAAGGACTCCATCTTGAGATTTCACAGTCACTTGAAGCCCAAGGTTTTGAACTTGGAATTGTATGGAGTATTCAACCCCTTGCTTCTCGTCCTCCACCTCGAGACTCATCATCTCAGGAATCTAACACATAAACTCATGAGGCTTCGCACAGGTATTTATTATTCCCTCTTAATCCGCTTTTTGATCCATTGGTCATATCTCCTCCACAACTATATAGTCTATACAACAATCTCGGTGTACCTTTGGAGTTTTCTCCATGGTCATTGTGAATTCCCCCTCACCAATTGTTTCCAGCCATGTCATCAAAAGGCGAGTTTCCAACCTCTCCTCAAGATCCTCCTCGAGAAGTCTTAGCCACTCACACTCCTGGTGTTGATGATGATTATGAATATAACTTTCCACTTGAAGGCTTTCTGTATGTGGGAAGTGTGCCACCTCCACCACCACATGAAAGCAGTGAACCTTTGTTTCCACCAGGTTACACCTCTTTGGCTCAACTGGTTTCAGGCACTCCAAGTGTGTCTTCACTTTATCATAATCCCATTTGGTCATCAAGCACCATGACTACTTCTGGTCCGTTTGTTTCATGCGTGGCCTCTCAAATTCTTGTACAAACTGCAATTTCTTCAGTTCCAGTACAACTGACAGTTACATTTGGGATAGTTAATGTACCTATAGGTTCCTCAGGTCCTCCACTAAGTGGACAATATGTGCCACCACCTATCCCCCCACATGGGGGGCAATAACCACCTTCTCCATATGTACCTCCTATTTCGAGTGGAACTTATGTGAGTGTATCTCAAACTCAAGCTACCAGAGTTAGTCAAAATGTTGGCAGTGTACCTTATCCTAGTGGATCATCTATTCCACCTGGATTAGGCCAAATACCGTATCAATGACCTCTTTCGGCCAAACACCCTACCAACAACTGTACCCTCTGTATGGCTCACAACAACCTCAAAATCCACCTTTTAATCAACAAGAAGGACCCCAAATGCAACCTCGTTCAAATCCCTCATTTGGGACATTTGGTCAATTTCAAACTGGAACCTATCAGTACCAACCTGGAACCCAAAAAATTCCACAAGGAACTTTCCAACAATAACAGCCTTATGTACAACAAGGACATTATGTGCAACAAGGGCTTTATTAACAACCATTGCAGCAACAAGTTCAACCCTTGCACCAAAAAAACCAACCCTTGTATCAATAAGGCCAACCCTTACAACAACAAGGTCAACCCCTGCAGCAACAGGGTCAACAATTTTATCACTAGGGTCAACAATTGCAACAAAAACTTTATACTCACTACTCTTTGCAAGTTGTTTATGCACCTTATGGTTCTCAATGGCCTATAACAGGTCAGTATCAACCTTACCCTAGTAAAAACCCACGTTTGTGGGGGACAAAATCCACCTTTGTATGGTTAGAATACCTCTCAGTGGAGGCAATATCAAACTCCTTATGGTAAAAATTTGTCACTTTGGCGGCAAAAACCATACCAACAAGGTTGGAATCAACAAGTTGGACCTTATCAAAGGCCCCCCATGCCTTTTAATCCACATTTGCCATTTATAGCAACGTTGGAACTACCGGATGTGTCAAGGCTCACAAATGACCCAATACTCCAATTGCCATATTGGCCTCTAGTTCCTACTAAGATTCCTGATGATTATCCAAAATTCGAAGGAAAGTATGGAGAAGACACCCAGACCCACATTATGACTTACCATTTATGGTGTTCATCCAATCCTTGGGTTGATGATTCCATTTGTCTATGTCTTTTCCAACGAACCTTGGTGGGTGTTGCCGCGAAATGGTACATCGAGTTACCTCGAGGTACTTATAAAGACTTCAACTCTTTAGTAATGGCCTTCCTTACTCACTTCCAGCTACCAGTTCTATATGAAACTAGTACCCATCTACTTACGTCTTTGAAACAAAATATTGCTACCCACATCTTCGATCATAGACATGAATGGAGACTTCGACGTCACCTTATCAAGTTCGATATACCCAATGATATTTTAATTTAATGGTTTACCAAATCATTCTTTAATCAAATTTCCAAGGACATAGCTATGGGTGGTTGTGTGACTGAAGATCAAGGCATTTCCTATGCCCAATATTTAGATATGGTGTATTCCCAATCTGGCACGTTGTATGATCTCTTGCCTGATGCTCTGAGACCATCTACTGATCCCGAATCTTCCAAACCTCTAGAGGCACCTCTTGTCAATGGTATTATTGGGTTAGTAACTCAAACTTCTAGTAAATCTTCTTCTGCTTCTACGAAGCATAAATCTGTTTCAACTACTACATCCAATTCTCCTTCGAATGCCTCTGAAAATCCTGGTAAAACCTTCGAGGTTAATGTCGTTCAGTATATTGCGACAGACAAAACCTTAAAAGGTAAAAATAAGGGTAAAGGAAAAGCCAAATCTGATACCGCAAAACAGGATCCTCCTAAATCATCTATTGATGATGCATCTAAACACAAACCCAAATATTCTTGCCTCATTTGTGAGGAAGATCACTATACCAAGGATTGTCCACGTCTTGTTGAAGTCAATTGTTTGTTAAAAGGCACACAAGGGGAACTAACTATACTAAAAGAACCTTTTCCATCATAGTAAACCCAATTGGTAGAACAACTACAATATTCTAAATCTTTGGATTCTCATGTTTATATGAGTGGAATGACACCTATTTCTATTGCCACTCAATCAAAAGACTATCTGACTCCTCCCAAACAGGTTGTGGAGAAAGAAGTTACTGATACACCTTCCACGTCTACTCCACCCAGTTCTGGTTCTCTTCATATTGAGAGACCTAGTAATGACTTTGTTACCCGACCACCTCCTAAAGGTGTCCTTCATAAATCATCTTACAATCTAAATGCGTGAGCTGCCCAACATTACAATATCATTGAAGATTTAGCTCAAGCACCTTAGACAATGTCTGCCTTGGAAGTTCTTCAGAGTTGTCCATCGCAACGAAAAGAATTACTATTCTCTATAGGAGGAATTGACCCTATTGATTCGAGTATGATTACCTTTGACCTATAAAATCATGTTCCACGTCTTCCACATCAACTTGACTTTTTAATCTAAGTTATTATAAAAGGGAAGACGATTCATCAGACTATTGTTGATGAGGGTGCTTCCACCTGCATCATGTATGTCTCATGCTGGAAAGCTATTGGCTCTCTGCCTCTCAACTAGCATCCTAACACCTTAAAATCCTTCGATGGTAGAGGATCTCGTCCATACGGTATTCTCACAAACTTGCCTATAACATTGGAAGAGAGAACTCTTAACTTAGAAGTAGAAGTCGTTGATTCCAACCTGAATTATAACCTTCTAGTTGGTTAGAGTTGGACCCATACTATGTTTTGCCTTGTTTCTACGTTGTTTCATGTACTATGTTTTCCTTATGAGGGGAAAATAGTCCCCGTTGATAAGTTAGCCCTTTTCTCTTATACCTCTACAAATGGCAATGTTCCATATGTGGGAAATACTAACATCCCTTATGAGAGTGTTGGGGCAGGTCTTTTTAAAGACTCTGCTCTTATGGGAACTTTTTCCCTCCCACCTCCAAATGTTGCTTCCATCAACATGATCTCCACTTCACACGATCCTTGGGTCGTTCCTCATCCTGATCATGTTGATTCTTTTGCCGATGTCATGTCGCTTAACCCAACAGAATAAGCCTATCAAGTTGTTGTTTTGGCTTCAACGGTCAATTCTTAATGTCATGATAATCTTAGTATGCATCCCGACATATATTCACAATCCCCTTGGTTTGGTTCTTAGGATTCTATGGATCCCTTGAACGAGACATTTCCAACCGACTAGAGTATCACCGAGGTTATGTCTCTTGAAGAAACTCCCTAGAATGATGCCCGTCATCGTTCCTCATTTCTTCCAAGACTTGGAGATATTTCATCATGTTTAGATACATTTGTTTCCTTTTCACCGATTCATCCACTTCAAATGACTATTTTAGTACATGAAGTTTTGTCTGAGGAAAACATGGGGAACATTACTACTACCTTGCCCATTGACATTTGAGTCTAACCTGAGAATTTCAAAATCTTTCAACTCAGGGCCTCTTTTTCTCACGATGAGCTTAATATTTTCTTGCCCTCCTTCATGAGACCTTCTCGCCGAGTCTTTACCATTCACCCATTATTGCAATGGGGAATTCATCCTATGACTCGTAACCCTTACTCGCCCAGGGGGCATGGGGACATTTTCATTTATTTGTGTCATTCCATTGTTTCGCCACTTCGATGCTTACATGTCATGTCAACATGAAACTCAATTTTTACTCGTTGTTGATCGATTACCTGAGTCCTCAAATGGGCTCCATCTGAAAATTTTACGCATTTTTCATGTAAATACTTTTGTACATTAGTGTGTTTTCATTAATGTGCAGTGTGGTTTTAGTGTGTTAGTTTGCTTTTGCAAACATTTTCCTTTGCTTACCTCATGCTCTACTTGGTTTGCAGATGTCATCCAACCGTTAAACGATTTTGCTGAAGGTGCTTATCATAGTACACAAAATCTATCTTTCGTTGCATGGACAATCTATGACCCTAATGGTGAGTTAGTGGATTTACAAGGTATATTTTAGGTCGTACAACTAGTAACATTGTTGAATATAGTGTGGTCATCGAGATTTTGTTAGAAGATATTTCTCTTGGCATTCGATAATTAATCGTGAAACTTGATTTACAACTCAGTGTACTACAACTTAATGGACAATATTCGATTAAAAACCCTCAAATTTTGAGAATGATTTTGCAAGTTCGTATCTTGGAACAAAACTTTGATTTTATTACTTATCATCACATTTTGAGACACATGAACACATTAACATATGCATTGGCTAACTATGTGTTAGATAGACATTTGCGAAACATGTAAATCATAAAACATCACATGATAGACATGGTGAACAAAAAGAACATGTGTATGTATATATATAGAGCGTTTGCAAAAAAGTTTTCTACATCAAAATGACAAAAATTGTGTTCTGAGACACATGGCTTCATAAGCCTACATCAGTGCGGAAAGTAAACTAGAGCTGGTTGTTCGCCCACATGGTGCTCATGATAGCATGAAATAACCCTGATAACTCAGCCCAACAGCCGACGCAGTTTGATGGAAACCCCTACAGTGTGTCTCTGGTACCACAATGACACCTCATCTATTGAGGCACACTCCGGAATGCCCTTGGTTAAAGCTTCTAGGTTACGCTCTACCTTGACAATTAGATTTGCTCCCTCCTTAATCTGGCGTGCCACTCATCTGGATATCAGAGAAAACCCTGGAGGTCTCTCTGGTCCCACATCTGCAAATTATCATAAGTTAAATCTTAGTACAAATACAAAAACTTCAAAAAAAATTGAAAAATAGTTTTCACCTTCATTAGTCCACTGTGCGCCTAGTGGAAGTGGAAGATCTGGATCTCCTTGGAAATTTGTGCCTACATATGCCCAGTCATGAACTATGATTAGCTACTAACACAACCATAAAAAAAAATGCTAGAGGGAATGACATTTGCTAGCTGCCTCCATGTCGAGGTATCAACTCACTCCATCTGAGTAATCGTGGATCTTTGGGTGCTAGTGCATCCACTTCAATCCACTGATAAGAAAACAATGGCACATGTTTAAGGAATAACGCCACCAAAGTGGATCTGAAACCGAATTGTTTCAGACTTCCTAACTTGTACTTTGTAAGTGGGCGCTTCATACAAACCAACAAACCCTCACTCCTGTTGAAGATCATGGGATTCAGACACTTGATTGCGTACTGGAAATGAGATTTCGTTTCTTCATGCAACGCATGAGCCCCAACTATTTGGGCCATAATATGCAGGATTGTTCGTAGTGGGAGATTTGTGATGGTCTTTATATCTACCTTCCCACTTTTGGTTTTTTAAGTCATTGGACAATGCCTTGCAATCAAAATATTCATGCTCTCTCCTCCAATGCGAGAACCAAACAACTTAATCCGTTGTCCCTTTCTAGATAAGCCAATAATGAAATAAATGTTTGCAACATATATTTCGAGTTTTTGGTCTCTGATCTTGAATAGTTGATGATCCACATCCCACCCACTAATCAAATGTTGTAATAACTTAGGCTAGGATCTAATCTTGGGAATCGTGAAGAACTTGAGCAACCCGCATGCTTGTAGGGCATCAATAAAATTTGGATCCTAAGCTGCTTGATGGTATTCAGCTTCATGTCCCCTTTCTTAACATTCAACCACCATTTTTGACTGGTTATCCTATGGAAAATCAATAAAATAACATTTCATGAGATTCCATGGAGATAAAATTCAAGAAAAACCATTCAAAATGGAGGTTTTCACAACAACAAAAATTACCTTAGCGCCAATGCGACTGTGTGTGAATTTTCACGCGCTGCCAACACGATGGCCTAGTTGACCATAGGGTGACCAACGTGGGTCTGATGAGTAAAGCCCACGCTGATCGCCCTCGACATAATTTTTTTGCAAATCCTCTTTGCAACCTAATCTATGGATGAAAATGCATGAAATGAGAACCAAAAGAAAGGAAGGGACAAATCTCTTACCTGCAGCAAACAACTCAGTGAATGGTGTATGAGATTGTTCATACTCCTTGCCTTAAAATTGAGGTAGAATGAGGTAAAATGCTCTCACATTTGCAAATTGGTGAAATGGTAAAAATGATTTACTTTTTGGGCTTTTTATAAGCTTTTTAATAATAATTTTCACCAAATTAGGGCATATTTCACTCATTTTTAAATATTTTTCCTCGGTAATGTGTGTTTCCTTGTGCAGCGACAGGTCATGCATTATTGGTGATGGTGATTTATTTTGACTGATTCAATGTGTTTTATTTTATCACTTTTTCAGAATCCTAAAAAATAAACAAAAAAGCGACCCCCTAAAGGCATCTTCAAGCTTTTTTTTACTCTCAAAAAATGAAAAGATTGTCGAGTTCTTGTCGTTTCGAACTTGTTAAAGTAAATGAAATGTCATCTACTCAGTATAAGTTTAACCCTTTTTTGGACTAAGATAAACTATTGTACGAAAAATGAATACCTTAGTCGAACTTGGCTAAGAGGTTCTCTTGGATATTGTTTTCTACCTTTTCGAGTTCAAGAGACGATTTACAAAAAGGGACCTTTAGAGTTTTCTTTTCTGCTTCTTTTTCAATCTCTCTAAACATGAAAAAGATACCAAGTTTCCCCTTTGTCAGACTCATAAAACATAAACGACGCAGGACTTGTCACCATGACGAGACCGAGTTTCTCCTTCCTAGGTCTCGTAAAATTTACTAGGATGGATTCATCTGAAGGATGAACTTATATGGCAAGCATTTGTTATCCCCTTCAAGCTTGCAATAAAAATGATGGGGTACTCACTAGAAATGGTGGGGAAAAGTGAAAGTGATCATCTCTTGTATTCTGTAAAGGCAACATGTCGCTCTTGAACATGACACTCATTTGTTGCTCGTGTCAGGTTTGGGACATCTTCACTTATTCACTTGCCTTCCTGGGTTTGGGAAATCCATTTTGCCTCTCATCTGATTATACCACTTCGTCATTATGACTTCTGATACTATGTTGAGTCAAATGTTTCCAAACTCCGAAGTCATGTCGCCGATATGTTCAAGAGAAGTCCTATATGCAGTTCTTTACCACTTATACATTGTCTGACTTTCTTCCATAGTCCCGGATCACACTTATATACTCTACTACATTATTTTGTTTCGTGTTGATGATGTTGGATACATTAGGGCCCTCCTTTGACAGATCGCTTCCTATCAACTTTAGCTCGTTATCTGGGAAGATGATCTAGAAACTCCCTTCCAGTACCTTAGAGATTGTATGCCTCAATGGCAAGTTCTTCACATTTGACGATAGGTTTACATCATTGACCTTCGACCAAATGATTCCACGGGTGTTTGAATTCAGCTTCATTATTCACATTCGTGGATTGTGATGATTATACCTTGAGAGCCATTATCATTATTGGTGCTTTCTCTCGTGCCTATTAACGATTTATATCATCAATCGATAATCAGGTGGTTTTCTATCATGTTCGAATTTGACACATCTATTCACATGTTAGAATTCATATGTTGATTAGGTAGAGACGAAGCACAAGACCCTGGATTCTTTATGATAAAATCCAGGTTTTGTGGAGTTCTGAGTTATTCATGATTGTACACATGTTTTCCTCTATACGGATGGTTGCGACCATATCGTGGGTCCATTTATATGATCCTCTTTATTCGGATGGCTGCAACCATACTGTCGATCCATACATGTGATCCCTTCTATTCAGATGGTTGCATCCATACCGTGGATACATGTATCATTAGATGCCTATTCATCTATCACTAGGCATGTTTATTAGAGATGTTAGAGATGTTAGAGATGTCATATATGTATATGTATATGCTTGATTTATAGGTCTCCTGACGCTGTTGTTCCAATCCTTGCCTTGGCTTGTAAAGCATGTCATCCATCACTCCCTATTCTGCCTTCATGCTCTAGGGGGCATCTGTTACACAATATTTTGTCACACCTCCTATTCACTTCCTATTCCATATCCCGTAGTGCCAAACATTGACAACTGTGCAATTTATCCATCATGATATACAAACTAAAACCTCCTTAAAGAACCAAAGGAAAACTGCCTTGAGTCAATTCTGAATAAGGTTAGCTAAAACCCTAAGTTTTAGGGCCAATGTGTTTTTCTCCTCTGCTTGCTTGTGTTGATGGCAAGTTGCACTGTTTTACCCTAGCACTTCTAGCACGGGTTTTCATATCAAAACCTGTGCTAAACCTCTTCTGGCAGGTTTTCCCAAAATGGAAGGGGAAGCTTTGTGCACTAGGAACTTCGAGAACAACGAGATGGATATTGGTTGTTATTGATATGGTCAATCTCTCCCATTTGGACCTCTTGATATTATCATTATGGGCTTTCCCCTTGAGATGTGGACCTTCCTCCCTCTTTTGTGGATCCCTAACTCCCTCTCCCTTCCTATAAATCAACTCGCTTCCATCCCCAAATGCTTGTTCATTGATTGCATGCATTCCTATACTGAGATTATGCCCAATTGGCTAGTCATTGATTGCCTACATTCCTATATTGAGATTATGCTAAAATGCTTCCCATTCTAACTTGGAGAAGGAGTGCTTGAAGAGTCTTTTATTAGACTTGGACATCCACGAAAAGGAGGGTTCTAACATCAAGGCATAGGTTGTAGCTTCCCTTTTTAGCTCATTAATATATACATTTGATGTTCACTTTCCATAATTGTGTAAACATTTATGATTTTAGCTTAATACTCCTTGATATATTAAGTAGCTTATGTTTTATGTATGCCATATATGCTCTTGTACCTTCTATTTCTCTTTGATCTTTCTTGCAGACACTTGGATGTGAAGAATAAGTAAGAAGTGATCAGCTTGTAAGCAAAGGATTCAAAGTCATCTCCAAAAGATTGAGCGACTAGCATCAAAGCTAGGTAGACGATTCTCTCTTTCTGCATTTATTAAATATAAGCTATGGAAGTGTATGTTAGTTTGTTTAGTATGTTGCTAGACCCATTCATTAGGCTAGAGGGACTGCCTTTTTCCGTAGAGGGGCTTTACCTTCACAACAATAAGTAATCCAAGAATGAAGTTGTTTAATCCCAAAAGAGAAGAAATAGTCTTTGGGGTACACATAAATTACTTAAGTTATTCTTGGTCTTTCAATCTACCTATCTTATGCCTACCTTTCAAGATGCTACGTCATTAGTTAACTACTCACTCAATAAGTTTATTTAGCTTCATCCACCTCAATATTTATTGCGATTTGAGATGCTAACTCATTTTTAACACAAACCAAGCCAAGGAAGGCATATATCATTAAAATCAAGCCATGTAGCTAAGACATGACAGACTAACATTCAACCTAGAAGAAAAAATAATACATATATATTGAATATTGAGAATGACTAACATATTATGAAGGATTGTTTTTTGATGGGAAGATTATCAATATAGTATTTGTTAAAATATTGAATTAATTAAGCCTTCCTTTTTCTTTATCCCATTGAAGAGCATAAGGTGCTTTATACCACCACATCTATGTTCTTTTCTTGATGTTGGTGCTTATTGAACGAGCCACATCAATTAGGCTAGCTCTTCTCTTATGAATGAATAATAATATGTTTCGAAATTGTCTATTTCCAATAGCTTTATCTATAGTCAGCCCAATATGGCTTGACCTTTTGGAGCTTTCTCCTCCAATGCTTCTCACGTGCAAGGGAGTCATATCCATATTTTTATATCATTAGAGAATAGATGGAAATAGGCTTTTGATTCAATGGAAAATACTTCTTAGAGATTCTTTTTTATTTCTCATTATAGCTTGTGGTAAACTTATTCCATCCATTTTCCATGATTGGGAATTTGAGATTACCACTTCTATTGTGATAGATAAATGTGAATGACTAACTAGCATCTTCAGTTGCTACCTACCATAGCTTGGTAGAGCTAACATAATAGCTTTATATTGACATAAAAAAATAATTTATACCATTGGCATACACACATTAACCATCTAGCCTAATGACAAAAAAGTAAGAGACAACGAACCATCCTTTTCACCACATCGTTGTTAATTTTTTATCTCATGAAGGTAAACATGTGTTGAAAATGCAACAAGAAAATCTAGTTTTGACTTTGCATTGGTCAAACTAGATTTAAATTCAAATTTCTATTTCAGTGAAGTTAAGGCAAGATAAGAAAAAAATGAAATGAAAAACAACTTTGGAGCTTTGAAACCCTAATGGAGAGGCAGCCATGAGCTAAACTAAACCATGATCCCAAGAAACCCGAAGACTTCTGAAAATCTGCAAACCAGGAGGCCGAAAACTAGATCGGAATGACAGAGGAGGAAAGAGGGGGAGAGATCCCCTCGTACCGAGACGCGGCGGCAGGGGATTCCTGCTAGAATACTAGTAATCTGAAACAAGTAGGAGATACCAACAAAATGTCAGGATCTGTCCCCGGGGCAAGATGACAGGCAAGTAGCAGAGGAAAATGTTTACCATGTGCGACGGAGAAACCAAGATTCACCATTCTGATGAATAAATTGGAGCGATACAGAAGTTACATGAAAGACCATGCACTAATATGTAAGTTCATCGGAGTATGGCTGACAAAAAAGGACCTCACCAAATGGATACAACAAAAATGGCAACCCTGAGGTCATATCGAGCTCAAGTTGGGAGCTAGAGGCTTCTTCACAGTAATATTCTCGAACCTGCAAGTCAAAGAAAAAGTATTTGAAAATGGTCCTTACTTTCATTATAATGTTGGTTTGTTTATGAGATACTAGGAAGAATGTTATGACCCATGATAAGGAAAAATTTCTGGCAGCCCCAGTTTGGGTCAGGTTATTCGGTCTCCCAATGGATTTCTGGGACCCATAAATACTGGAGGGCATTGGAATTACAATAGAAAGATTTTTCAAAATAGCAGAAATGACAAAAAAAGGAATATGCACTTCATATGCGAGAATATGTGTATACATGAACATAGATGAACCTATCCTAGACTCAGTGGAACTAGAATACCATGAAGAGGTATGGAAACAAACTTTAGACTACGAACAAATCCCATTCAGATGCAGGAGATGTCATGAATATGGTCACCTATTTAAGGAGTGCCCAATGAACCCATAAGAGGGAGAAAACATAAACAAACAACAGAGAAAAAATCAAGAAGATAAGGAAGGGTTTCAAGAAGTACAAAGCAAGAGAAGACAAGCAAAAGAGAACCCCAATGGGGGGAAAAAAGAATATCAAGCTCAGCTCAACAAAGCAAATAGCTTTGAACTGTTGTAGGGAGAAGAAGAAGAAGACAATGAGGTCCAAAATATGGACTATCAGGAAAAAGGAAAGAAGAGAAGATTAAGAATGGAAGAAGAGGTGTTGAGGAAACTGTTAAATGAATAGAGACACCTAGTTGAAAGATTCATTCCAGAAGACCAAAAAAGACTATACAGAGAAACATTCCAACAATATCAATCTAAACAGGGGAAGGGACAGGTGGATATGGCAGAACAACTAGGGAGGCATCAAGACAACTCCCAAGAATACTCAAATAAAATGAAAGGAGGAAAAAAAAGAGGTCGAAGAAACCTACAAGAGTCTATACATATTATGGGAGAAATGGTTGTGAATACATGGAGGGTGGTACCACTATCAACGGTATATCGACAAATAAACAAACTAACCCAATGATTATTACATCCCAGAATATAAGCGGCCTCAATAGTAGAGGCAAGCAGAGACATTTAACTGAGAGACTAAGAAAGAAAAAAACCTCAACTCATGCTGCTACAAGAAACAAAAATTACAGGAGGGAAAATGGAATATATACTAAGTAAAATGAAACCAAGGTACGAATGCATGACCATAGATGCGAGAGGTAGCATGGGAGGTATAACAATACTGTGGAACCCAGCAGAGATCAAAATGGACTACTGGATAGGTATGAAGAGAATCCTCACAGAGTGGTTTCGCTTGATAGGAAATAGATAATGGTTCCTAGTCTCGGTAGTGTATGGCCCTCACATTCCATTGGAAAAGGAAAATTTCCTCCAACAAATAATGAAGCTTAGCCAGCTACACAAAGAAAAACTTTGGCTGGTAGCACGGGACTTCAATTTGATAACATCAATAGAGGAGAAAAAAGGGGGATTGCGAAGAGAAAAGCCGAAAATGGACAAATTCAGAGATTTACATGAAGAACTAAAATTGGTGGACATCCCTACTATAAATGGAAAATATACGTGGAATAACAGAAGGGGGGGGAGCAGACAGATAGCCTCTCGATTGGACAGATTCTTGGCAACATAACACCTCATTAGCAAAGATATATTCTATGAAGCATCAATTCTTCCATGTCTAGGGTCAGAGCACTGGCCTATTAAACTTGAAGTAGAAATGAATCAAGGAAACCAAAACAAACCCTTTAGGTTTGAGGCATTTTGGTTAAGAGAACTGACCCTAATAGATAAAATGAAGGAATGATGGAATGAGAGTGAGATAGTAGGGAGAAACTTGATGCACACCTTTCAACTCAGACTAAAATATCTAAAAGGCAAAATAAAGAAATGGAATAAGGAAGAATTCGGAAACATACAGAAGGAACAGGAGTTAATCCATACAAAGATGAAGAAAGTACAACAACAAATAATCAATGAAGGTAGAAGTGAAGGGCTAGCAGAGGAGGAAGGGCAGCTGATTAATAAAATGGAGGAAAGAAGACAACAAGAAGAAATTCTATGGAAACAGAATCAAGAATGCAATGGTTAAAGGAAGGAGAAAGAAACACAAGGCTTTTCCACAAAGCAATGATCTATCATAGGCAGGAGAGCAAGATCTTCTCCTTAATGGATCATCAAGGCAATCGTCTTACCCAAAAGGAAGATATGGAGAATCTGTTAGTACAACACTTGAAAGGGTTGCTGCCATAACCAAACATAAGAAGGGAGGAGAATATAAACAAAATCACACAACACATCCCTAACCTGGTGAGCAAAGACCAGAACATGGCCCTATTAAGAGAAATATCCAAAATAGAGGTAGAATAAGTCATTAGGAATATGGCGAGGAACAAAGCACCAGGGCTAGATGGATTCATAGCCAAATTCTTCTAGGCGACATAGCCATTCCTAGGCGAAGACATAGTGAAATTAGTGGAGGAGTCCAGGCGCACCAAAAGAATGCACCTGACCCTGAACTCCACATTTCTGGCTCTGATCCCGAAGACAGATCATTCAGAAGAACCGCAAGGGTTCTGTTATCACTTAAAACCACAGTTCACCTATGTCCAAAGATTCATATAAAAAAAATTTTGGTTTAAGTCAATAGGTTTTTAGGTGTGTCACTTTGAAATTAGTTTTTCCAAAGGTATTGATGTGAGTCCTTGTAAAAAACCGTTAGATACCCTCTCTCATGATAGTTAAAGCATGTCTTGTCTTGATTGCATCATTCTGATTTTGCACAGTTTCGCAGCGCGATATGATTGGCTAGTTTAGCTGCGCAATCATTTTTCCACCTTTCCGCAGCATATCATTGAGCAGCCATTTCGTAGCGCGGTGTGTCATTTCATAATTGCCTGCGCTACGAAACTGCTGTAGGTGACTGTTTTTAAAAGAAAATTCAAAAGGGATGCTGAGGTCATCAAATTTTGTGAAAAAAGGCTTCGAAGATAGAAAGGAAATCATAAATGGTTGCCAAAGCCTTCAGAGAATGACAGATGTAAACCTTGTATCATAAAGGTAAAACTTTTTGGTTTTTACTAAAGTCTTCATAAAGTGACTTTTTGACCGAAATATTAGGGTTTCTGGTAGGGTTACCAGAATTTTGGGTTGAACACCTGGCAGTATCCACAAAGCGTCCAGATTATCAGCCATATGGTGCTATGCATGGTCATTAAGATCATTGTACAGCTTCAAGCACGTTTTGTTGGAAAATAAACATGGATTAAAGCAGGGACCGTGAAAACAGAGGATACATCTTCATCAAAGTTTGAGTCAGCAACACAGTTGGAATCCAAGGCAACCAGTTCAGTGAATGCTCCTCAAATATACTTCAGCTACTACAGGAAAGGCACAGGTGTCAAAGATCAGGAGAGAATCATGCTCACGAGGAGATGGAAGTAGAGTTTGATCAGGAATAGGACTCTATCTATTAAAAGCACAATACCTCTGTATTTAATAAGTTAGTTTAAATATGGATAAGGTAGTTAATGATAGGTTTTCGAGCTCCCCTCATGCTGGAGGAGGAGACTCAAGATAGTTTAGTTTTGTTTCCTATATATAGGAAAAACTCTGATGTACAAAGGGTTGGAGATTTTTATCAAAAAAGACAGAGTTTTCATATTGGTTTATGTAAAGTTTTTTCACAGTAATAGAAAGCATATTGTTTCTTCCCAAGATTCATCTTGTGTCTCAAATGTTCAGAATGTATGTGGTTTTGGTTTTATTCATCTTATTTTATAGTTCAATAAACATGCAATCACTCTGAATTCATCATTGATGCTCAGACTTCCTGTGTATGTTCTATTGAGTTGATGTCCTTCTTGGTAGATGTTTTGAACAGTGAGACATTATATGCCTTGGTTTCCATGATTCAGTAACTACTTATATACTGTAGGAATGTATGACTCCACGAGCCCAATGGGAGAAGCCTTGATTTTGTTGTTCCAACCAGCTTAAACTTTATTCACTTTTCAAAATGTTAGCCATCTTTTTGCCCTTAAATGCATATCAGAAATCTGTGAGAGAGCCCTCTCTGACTAAGGAGGCTAAACCTTAGTCTAAAGCCTGGTTTGAAACAGTTGCATGAGATCTCACTAAGTAGCAGCCTTTAGTGCATGGTTTTGTGACAACAGGTTCCAACCGATAGCACTCTGTAAAGTCATATTCAAAATTATGGCTACAATTATGGTAAACCGTTTAAAACTTATACTACCTGGGTTGATATCTCAGGAACATACAAGGTTTGTCAAAGGAAGATAAATAACAGATGGTATAGTGGTGGCACAAGAGGCAATTCATTCATTAAAAAGAACAAAAACCAAAGGAATGCTGGTTAAATTAGACTTGGCAAAGACCTATGATCGACTGAATTGGGATTATCTACAAGGAATATTGAAGGCATTCAGCTTTGATGCAAGATGGATAAGTTGTATAATGTCGATGGTAACAACCCCAATTTTGTCAATTATGCTCAACGGATCTCCCACAAAGGCATTTAACGCAACCCGAGGGCTCAGATAAGGTGACCCGCTTTCCCCTTTCTTATTTATCCTGGTAGTGGAAGGCCTTGGAAGGTACATAGAGGAGAAAGTCCAACGTGAACAGTATATTGGCCTCAGACTATGGGGGAATGATCTACCATTAACTCACTAGCAATTTATAGACGACATAATAATGTATGGACATGCATCACTCAAGGAAGCCAGGAAAATTATGGAAATTCTATCAGACTTCACTAGCACTTCAGGGACGGAGATAAACAAAGATAAGTCTGATATATTTTTCTTTAACACAACAACACCCTCACAAGTAATGGGATTCGGAATAGGAAATTTCCCCATGAAATACTTAGGCATCCAACTAAATGATCAGCAAAACAGAGTGGACAACTGGAAACCCCTTTCGGGGAAAATCCAAAGAAAGATGCAGAACTGGACATTCAGAACATTGAATATGCCAAGTCGCGTAATATTACAAAGATTAGTATTACAATATATCTTGATATACCAACTCACTAGTCAAGTGACTCCCAAAATAGTATGCCAAAAGATGATAGACATAAGAAGAGCTTCGGCGTAAATCACATGAAAAAGACCTTTGTCGACGCGTTTCAAACCAACTAGTGTGGTTCATCGTCAGGACAAGTTGAAGAAACAGATCTGGCCTAGCATGCTAAATAGACTGAGCAGAGACTCCAACGGCTACATAACGACTATTTTTTACTCTAGGACCAAGGCCAAACTTATATTAATAAATTTAAAATAAATAAATAAATAAATAAAAAATAAAAATAAATGGGTGCTTCTTTCATGGAATTGGCTTAGGAAACCCCTAAAAGCAGGAGGCCTACGACTCTGAGACCCCTATATACTGAATCAGGTCATGGGGGCAAGGTTATGGTGGATATGGATCTAAGGAGGGGTAGACCTATGGAAACAGCTATGGGAAAGGAAGTATGACATGCCTAGGTCTCTAGAGGGAAAGATGGGATTCCAAGACGATAAGAAAGGTTCAGTAATATGGAACCTAGCTGCAAATAACATAAATATGATCAGCAATCATAGCTTCTGGGAAATCATAGGAGGTGACAAAGCCAATTTCTGGGAAGAAGCATGGAAACAGAGAGAAAAACTAAATAGCAAGCCCCAGCTAGAAGAAATGCTCCAATATACCAACATCCATCGGGAAAAAACAGTTAAAAACTTCTGGTGAATAGATCCTGGAGAATACTGGAGAAACTGGAAACAAAAACAGGACTGACTAGATGCACCAGAAACACCCAAGTGGAAGCTATACAAAAATGAAATGCAAACCAGGAAAATAGAAAAAAAGAAGGGTCATACATACTAAGATGGGGTTACATGATCAAGGGGATGTTCACAATTAAAGAGGGTTACCACCTACAAGCAAAACATCTCAAGGATCAAGGGAAAAATACCTGGGAAATCATATGGCAAGAAAAGACATGGCTGAAATTCGCTTTCTTCATGTGAATCCTATGCCACGGGCATGCGCTGACATGTGATCAACTGCAAAGAAAAGGGCTGCAAGGACCTTTGATATGATACTTATGCTGTGAACAGGCATAAACAATGGAGCACATGACCAATACAAGTACATACAGTGATAACTTGTGGAAACAACATAATCAACTCTTTGGAGTTAGTGACAAGAATCCAAATAAAATGAAAACAACAATACATAATTGGAGGAAAAAGCCTTACCAAAATACAATCCTAAACTGAGCTTGGAGAATTTCGCTAGGGTTCGTCCTGTGGGCAATATGGAAGGAATGAAATAACTTGTTCTTCAAAGAATAAAGAAGAACAGAAGCAGAAAAATGGAACTAGATAACCCATAACATAAGAGAGACAATACTGGCAGAGAAATGGTATGAGGAAGGTTGGAAAAGTAACCCACATGAAGAAAGGATTATGAAAAGCCTGAACTTGAAACCCAGTTTGCTAAACGCATCTTCGTGGAAGCACCATACCCATAGTGGAGAGGAGGCAAATCACTATAAATGGCCTCAGAAAGAATTCATCAAACTTAATTTCGATGGAGCTGCAAAAGGGAACCCTGGAGCGGCGATGACACGAGGATTATTCAAAGATGACAAGGGAAAGACACTCAAAGTCTATGCTATGGACTGTGGCTATGCAACCAACAATGAAGTAGAGCTTCATGCTCTGAAAAGGGGATTGGAAATTGCGATAAGAGAATGATTCCAAAAATTGCAAGTAGAAGGAGACTCGAAAATGGCGATCGAAATGGTGAAGAAGATATAACAAGGAACGCAGTGGGAAAAAATCAGCCAAAGTTGGAGAACTGCTTGGCCGGTCCAAGATATCAGCAAGTTAATTTGACAGATAGGATACATCATCCCAGCACATGTCTGAAGGATGGGCAACGTGGCAGCAGACAATCTAGCAAACTGGGGATGCGACCAGGTAGGTAGAAACCTAGATATAAAAGCAAAAGAGCTACCACAAATGGAGGAAATGAAAAAACTACTGGATATAGTAGAAAAATACAAGGAACATGAGGAGAACCCCCGATTGGGGTGTAGCAATGCAGAGGAGGTGGGCCAGCAGAGATGGGAAGTGGAGATGTCAGACATCGTCCATATGAGGGCAAGGACAGGGATAAATTTGGGAAGTAGAGGGAGAGGATAGCGGGAAGGGTAGGTGCAAGGACAGGGTAGGGAAGGAGCAAGCCCTGAGAGATGGCAAGTGGAGCCAAGAAGGGAAAGCAATGAGGAAGGCAAGGGAGCCAGCGGGAGAGTGGGCAGAATGATGCCAGCAAGTGGCAAGACAATGAAGGAGGACTCACAGCAAGAGCAACCGGAGGCATGCGTGAGTTAATGAGAGCTAGAGCGGGAAGGGACGGAGGGTCATCACCCCGAGGGGATGGCATAGGGAAAAGGGCGTCGAGTAAATAAGAAGGACAGATGGTAGATACACGAAAGGACAAAAGGGGAAAGGGGATAAAACATATGGGCAGAGAGTCAATTGGTAGTTACATGCAGAAGGCGAGAACGAGAGCAAAAGCAGAGAAAGGTGGTAGAAGGATGATGATGCAGCCCGAGGAATGCAGCGACGTCATCTCGGGTAGATAGTATTTTCTTCTCCTGTCCTTAAATCTCAAAAGTTTAGTGATGCCAAATTCTATAGTCCAAGGGAAGGAAACCAGGATATGTATGGACTCGATAAGAGCCGAAACCAAGAACTCCTAGAACAGCGACTGGGTTGAGAATGTAGATATAAGAATGAAAGAAGAAAGAATTAAAACCCTGGCTCTGAAGAAGGTGCACAGAGAGAAAGGAGAAAGCTGGGGAGAGAAGAGAGAACCTGGTAAGGAAGCTGGTTTAAGGAATCTTGCTCCGGCCAGGTAGTGCTTGAGGCTCGGAGGAGATGTTGTAAGTACCTAGAATAGAGAGGAATCCACCATGGAGACCTCACGAGATGAGACACGAGATACCATGGCCCCTGAGAATCCTATCGAGAATTTCCTGAGCAAAAATGAGAGGAAAAACAGAGTGTCAATTAGAACAAAGAAGGTAGAGAAGAGCGAGAAGGGAATGAAATTACCTGGTGTAGTGTAGAATAGGGCCATGGCCCTTATGTCTATCTCTCCTGATAGGTTCTCTATGGTTAAACTTCCCCACGGTGTCCAGAACAGTAATACGTTCCCCCCTAGTGGTGTCCCCCTGAGGATATCTTTGTCCAACCTTCTAGGCGATGGCCAATAGAGCGAGACTAGCCAGAGAAAAGAAGTAATGAGGGCTAGAAAAGAGCAAAACCAGGAGATGGCAGGGGGAAAGATGAAGGGAATTCCAAGAAATCTCAGGTCATTTGGTCTTGAGCAGGACACCAAGCATGGCTCAGTTAATTGTGAAATTGATTGGGTGTTATACCAACATAATACTGATACTTTTCATGGTTATATTATAGGTTTAATCATAATCTACGTCTAGTATAGTGTGAAGGCAAGCAAATGGGGAGAGGCCAACAACAACAAAAACAAAGACATAATGGGAAGAGATGGAAAAGAAGCGTCCAAGAAGGGGAAGAGATGCAGGTAAAAAGAACATCGAGGGGGTGAGAAGCTCCAGCAGAGAACAAAGTAAGAGAGGGAGAAAGACAAGATGTGAGCATATGAAGACCCTCATTGACACGTACATGGCAGGGAATCCACCTGAGTTCAAAGCCCAAATAACTACTTGAGAGAGAGAATTAAATGACAATATTAAAAACCAAGACATTCCCATGGAAGAATGGGAAGACATGGTTTAAGACCCGGGAAACACCCGCGGATGGCACACACTCTTCAGACAAAAGATTCAGTAATACTAGGTCATGAAGAATGTTGTGGCCCCGGCCATGACTCTCAACAAAGAACATGTAACAATCAAAGGTCCGGAGGCACAGGAGGACACCAAAGAGAAAGATCCCATCAGAGCATAGCTACTCAGGGAGATAGCGGCAGTCCAAATCCAAACTTATCGAAACAACCTAGCATTGGGAAGGATTGAACAAAATCTGCATGATACGAAGAGAAGTGAGATGTTGGGTTCCAGTGCCAAAGCCCTAGCCCCCATGATTTCCTCGGACGAGGAGTAAAACAGTGATTCAAATAAATTTTGTTTCTATTTCATGACGAATAGCTTCTACTTTTCAAAGTTGAATTGCAATATAGATAGTATAAATAATGTTGTTAGGTTGACAGAGAAAGACTTAAACAAAATTTAGACAGCTTTTAACGCTGACAGGTGGCCAACCTGGTTTCCTACAAGCAGGTTGAGACCACATGGAACAAATGGAAAAACTTGATTTTGGCCAGTTAAAAATAGCGAAAGTACTACCAAGTTTACAAAAAAAAAAATCTATTGCAGCAAAATACTTGGAGGTGGTTAACTGAGGTGACATGGCTCTTGTCACTCAATAAATTCAAGTTGGAGAAGCTTGAGTTCAATTATACATGATTTATTGCTAATTTGTAGCAATCTATTTGAGTTAATTTGAGTTATTGTCAATTTAACTTGTTCTAACTGTCGGAAGAACTAATGGAGGTCAAGTTGTGGAAGTGGAACTTCAACCACACTTAGTGATGAGCCAATTAACTGATCAATCAACCCAAAATATTGTTGCATGCAAAGAATTCAAGTTAGATAGTTGAGATGGAGTTTCAGACCAGGTAGTAACTCCACAAAATTCAATCCATGTTATTCCTTTAGGTTGGTCTTTATTATATACATGAGGGAGACTGTTCACTTCATCTCCCGATGACTGTTCATATTACTTATTTATTTATTTACATTA
>APFE031439068.1:77160-95101 GCA_000404065.3 Pinus taeda | reverse complement strand
CTCCTGATCCAAGACTCATAGCATATCCTGAAGTAGATACCCTAGTTTCTTTGTCTCCATCGAAGTCTAAATCAGAGTATCCAATCAAACTGAAGTCGTCCACCAGTGTATACTTGATTCCAAAGTCTTGAGTTCCCTTCAAGTACCTTAGAACTCTTTTTGCAGTAGACCAATGTCCCTTACAAGGATTTTGCATAAACCTGGAGAGGATTCCAACAGAAAACGAAATGTCTGGTCTGGTAGTAGTTAGGTAGTTGAGACTTCCTACAAGTTGTCTATATTTTGTTGCATCCTCAAATTCTTTTCCTTCAATAGATGTAAGCTATAAGTTTTGTTCCATTGGAGTAGTAAGAGGATTGCATTTTGTCATGCCAAACTTGTTCAATAGATCTCCAATGTATTTCTTTTGAGAAAGACATATGGACTTCGGATGTTGGGTTACTTCAATACCAAGATAGTAATGAACGTAGACCAAATCAGTCACCTCAAAACTTTTCCCCAATTCCTTATTTATGGATGCAATGTAGCTTTCATTGTTCCTTGTCATCAAAAGATCATCTACATATACTACAAGATATACAATTGTTTTGACAACTTTCTTGACAAATAAAGTTGCATCATCAAGATCATAATGTTTGAAATTGAGTTTCAGAAGATGCTCAATTAGTTTTTCATACCAGGCTCGCGGTGCTTGTTTGAGGCCATACAAGGACTTCACAAGTTTGCATACTTTATGTTCATGTCCTTTCACAACAAATCCTTCAAGTTGGGACATAAAAACATTCTATTTTAGATCTCCATTCAAGGAACCAGTTTTTACATCCATTTGATGGACTTTCCAACCGATCTGAGCTGCTAGGGAAAAGAGTGTCCGGATGGTAGCCCATTTTGCTATGGGGGCAATAGTCTCCTCATAATCGACCCCTCCCTTCTATGCAAAACCTTTTTCCACAAGCCTAGCTTTGTGCTTGTCAAGTGAGCCATAAAATTTATACTTGTTCTTGTAGACTCACTTGTAGCCAATTGGTTTGGTTCCTAATGGAGGATCAACCAACTTCCAAGTGTCGTTCTTTATGAGGGCATCATTCTCCTTTTGCATTGCTTCTTTCCATTCATCATGAGAAGCAACTTCTTTGAAGGAAGTTGGTTCAAAATCTGTAGACAAGATCAATTCACAAGCATAAGAAGCATCCATATCAACAGGTGAATTAGAGTCATCTACATCACCTCCATTTTGCTGATTTGAATTTCTAGTTCCTACCTTTCCAACCTCATGAGGATGAACATTTTCAAGTGTCTTTGTCAACCACTTTGGGGGACCTTTCTCAGATGGTCCAGGCTGCTCCATTGATTGAGTTGGGACTGAATCAAGATTGAGTCTCCCAATTCTATCAATCTCATCACGTAAAGCATCATCTGTTGTTGGAGTTTCATGAGGGGGAGAGTGTTCTTCAGAAGAAGATTCCACATGTTGATCTAGTATAGGAATCCCCCCTTCAAGACGTGGAATCTGATTATAAAATTCTTGAAATGATTTTGCTTTTGCGAATCTATCCAAGCAATTAAGTTGCAGCTCAACAACATTGTCAGTCTTGGATGATTCAAGAAAAATTACATCTCTAGATATAACAAACTTTTTATTTACTTCATCATAGAGACAATATGCTTTGGAGGTGTTTGAATACCCCAGGAAGATACACTTACGACTTCTTGCACCAAGTTTGTTTCTATGTACCTTTGGTATCAAGGCATAACAGGTGGAACCAAAGACCCTGAGATGCTTTACTGAAGGAACATGCCCATACCACGTTTCATATGGAGCCTTGTTTCTAATAGCATTAGATGGACATCTATGCTTTATATATGCAGCACATAGAACAACATAAGCCCAAAACATTATCTTTACATTTTTGAAGAAGAGCATGGATCGTACCATATTTAATATTGTCCTATTCATTCTTTTAGCTACACCATTCTCTTGGGGATTATAAGGTACAGTTGTTTGATTTTTGATGCCATGTTGGTGGAGATAGTTTTTAAATTCATTTGATGTGTATTCTTTTCCATTATCAGTGCGAATAGACCCAATATGAGATTGTGCATCATTTTCAAACAATTTATGAAAGTTCTTGAATGTTTGAAAAGCATCAGATTTGTTCTTCAATAAATAAACCCAACACATTTTGGTGTAGTCATCAATAAATGTCATGATATATTTATTTCCATTTGCAGAAGAAACAGGCATTGACCACATAAATCTGAATGAATAAGTTCAAGCTTCCTATGTGCTCTTGAATGTGAGTCATGAAAGGATTGTTTTCTATGCTTTCCTAGAATGCAAGCATCACATTGCTTAAGTTTTCTAGGAATTGTAGGCAAACCAGCAACACCATTTTCTTCAATAAACGGAGACTATCATAGTTTAAATGTCCAAATCTAGCATGCCATAATAAACTTGATGGAAGTCTACCTTCTTCACAATGAGAATTGTATGAGAAATGTTGTGTACGAGCAGAGGTACCTTGCAACTTGATAAGCCTTTCTTCTTCTATTCCCCTCATGACAAGTGAGTGGTCAGATGCTTTTCTCACCTCAAGCTTGCCATCAAACATATGAATGGAGTGACCTTGCTGGTGGATGTGAACCAAGGACAACAAGTTTCTCTTCAGCTGTGGGAGATATAGAACATGGTGCAAAAGAAAGTCTAGAAGACCAGGCAATTTAAGCCTGATTGTGCCAAGCCCCGATGGCTTGATTTTTGATTGGTATGCAAAGTATACTGCTCCATCAACATTTTTAGTAAATTCTTCATAAAAATCTTTTCTATGAGTCATGTGGCAAGTTGCTCCTGAGTCAAGCAACCAATCATTTTTCCAAGAAGCAAGTGAAGCATTAAATAAATCTTCATTTACTCCAATATTACATTGTGCCACAACATAGTGAGCGGATTCAGGTGCTTTACCTTTGTCTATATCATCAGTTTTACTTTCATGTTGGTTTGTTTGCTGCTCAATTTTCTCCCATGGTAGCTTGCATGTAGAGGCATCATGTGATCCATTTCTTTTGCAGCGTATGCAGTGTAAATCTGCCTTTTCTCCTTGAGAGTGTCTGCCCCCCCTACCTCTGAAATATCTTCCTCTTCCTCTTCCACCACCTCTTCCTCTGGAAGAATCTTTAGTAGGATTCTTTTCTTTATGAGCAAGGCACATATCCTCTTCAAAAGATTCAGGGGTTGTCTTCTTTCCAAAAGCTTTCTCTCTTTCAGCAAACTTTTTCACAAGAGAGTCAAAGGTTATATCTTTGAGATTTCCATTTGCTTGCAAAGACTCAAGATAATTGGAGTAAGTAGGATAAAGTGCCTTGAGAAAAGCGATAAGAGGAATATCCAATTCAACCTTAGTGGATTTGATATCATGCATTATAGACTTTACTTCAGATGCAAGAGCAAGAGGATCATTATTTTGCAGTTCAAGAGTGAAGAGTTTAATCATGAGTTGAACAACTTCAAGTGCATAATGTGAGTCATAGAGTTCTTTCAGCTTTTGTAAGGCTTCAAAAGCAGTTGAAAATACCGAAATATGGTGACTCACCTCTTCATTTACAGATGCTGCGATTAATGCATAGGCTTTGCTATTCTTGTTTTCCCAAATGACGAGCTCTTTATCTGATGTAGGTTGTTCTGGCTCTTTGTCTCCATCTCCAACACACACTCCTTTCCACAACTCATTGAAAATGAGCATGTGTTTTATCATCTGGGACCACTTGGGATAGTTCTCTTTGCCAGTGAGAACTATTCCCACAATGGATATGATTGAATGCATATTGTAACAAAAACTTCTGCTGCAATTTTTGTTTTTTTTAATGGGGAAAAATATATTTTTGATATGACTGGACAGAAAATTCAAATGTCAATACGTAAGACTGTAAATACACAAAACTATATAGCGCATTCAACTGGACAACGCTCTGAATTGGACATCGTAAATACACAAAACTTTATAGTGCATTATACAACACTCCAACAGAGGTACATTTTTTTTTTGGTAAAAAATCTCTTACAATTGCAAACCCAAAAATCCCTTGCAATGTGTCTCAATGAAAAAACTTACATAACTTAATGCAAATGATAGTTTTGCATCTCTTCTCCTTGCTGCCGATGCGACCTCTTTTACTAGATCGGTCAGCTCTAAGAGTGTAGCATCAGCGTAGCACTTTACCAATACACCACCGTAGGAAGACTTGTACCCCACAACCAACACCATTAACCACTTTGCATCAGAGGTTCATTCGATGGAGAAAGACGAAATTCATGTGATGGAGACAGCATTAACTTCCAGGTCAAATAATAGAGAGCATTTAATCTTGTTCCCATTTTAACATTTGTAATTGCCACACTTCGAAGACAGGAGAAAGTGAATCTCAGAAGTTTAAGAGGACAAGCAAAAGTTGTGGGCACAGTTATAAGCATTACTGGTGCAATGGTCATGACCTTATACAGGGGACGCGAACTTCATTTTTTATCCCCTGGTGCGAAAAGCCATCAAATCACTTACAAATCTAAGCCTAATATTGTACTAGGCTCCATCCTAGTTTTTGTGGCCGTTGTGGTTTGGTCTGCCTATATTGCTTTTCAAGCACCTGTGCTCAAGAGGTACCCGGCTCAGCTATCATTAACAACACTCCTGAATGTTGTTAGTGCAGTAGAATTAGCTCTACTTGGTATTATTTTCGTGAGTAAGAAGTCGAATGTATGGTCAGGATGGCCGAGTGGTCTAAGGCGCCAGACTCAAGATAGTAAAAAAATACCACTAAATTTCCAGCAATTCCAACTAGACCACTGAGAAGAATCATTAGAGGGGGGACTGGTCTATGCACAGAAGATGGTAGAAAATGATTATGGCAGAAGCCACGCAGATAATGTAGCGTTTAGACAGCGGCAGTGACTGTGGAGGGGATAGAGAGTGCAACAATGGACAAACTGCAAAAAACTAGCAGAAGGGAGTTACAAGACTATGCCAAAAATGGATAGCTCTGATACCATGTCAGGCCAAGTAGTAACTCCACAAAATTCAATTCATGTTATTCCTTTAGGTTGGTCTTTATTATATACACGAGGGAGACTGTTCACTTCATCTCCTGATGACTATTCATATTACTTATTTATTTATTTACATTATATTCACCCAATCCTGATGATTAGGTGTCAACATGGAGATTCCAAGGTAATGTACTATCAGTTGTGGCATATTACCATGTGTACAAGTGGTGCATGCAGTCAAAGATTGACCTAAGGCCATTGTGAAATTCCTAAAAAATAGGGGCAATTTCCGAAGGAAACAACACAAGGAAATAAGAGCTTGGGAAGGCTTGAAATTGGCTAAGTGTTGGGCCAGGTCTAGTCAGTCAGGTAGAGGTATAAACTATACACTTGCAGGGTGTGCTTAGGCTTGAGCAAGCATTGTATTTCTTCTCTATTCTCTGATTAATGCAATATAGATAGTAAGGGGTTTTGAGCAGTTTCTTTCCCCTAAATAAATCATTGTGCATGTGTGATGTTTCCTTTTGCATGTTCTTGTTTTAGATGTAGAATTAACTTCCACAAATTAGTAGAGTAGCTTCAAGTCTTGTGATTTAGCAAATTTCATGAGAAATATTGAATCTACACATTAATTTCTACATGGTATTAGAGATGTAAACACTTTAGAGCAAAGATTTCAAAGTTGTCATTGCAGGAGGTTTAAGGTTGCAGGTTTTCTTCAAGATTGAGAAGATGGCTTTCCATGGACTAAGGTTCAGCTATGCCCTTGAGGTAAGCTCGAATTATGTTGCATGGAAGGATCACATGGAGGGAGTATTGGAGGATAATGGATTGAAGGAATTCCTTGATAATGATATTTCTAAGCCAGCAACAACTTATGCTTATAATCTAGTAGATTAGAAGAAGTCCATTGCTAAGGTAAGAAGGATCATATTGGAGGGAGTATGAGACCATATTGTCTCTAATTTCCACGAGAAAGAGACCTAGTATGCAATGTGCAAAGTGCTGACAGATTTGTTCCATAATAGCAGTGACCACAAGAAATTGGCACTCAAGGACAAGCTTCAAAATATCAAGATGCAGAGGAATAAGACCATTCCACAGTACCTGAGCAGGTTCACATAGTGTCGTTATGAACTTGGTTAAGTTTTGTTACTGTAGTAGAGGATGATTTGGTGAGCCTAGCCCTTTTAGGCCTTCCCAAGAGCTAGCACAACTACTAAGATTCAACGAACGAGAGGGAGAAGCTACCAAATTGGGAACGCTTTTGGTTTGATTTGGTACAGGAGGAGATAAGGTAGAACACCAGAGATGGGATCTCATCCAAAGGTGAGGATGAGGATGATTGTGCCTTGGCTAGAAAGGAAAAGAAAGGGAAAGGGAATAAATCCCAATCCAAAGTAGGTTCAATTCAAGGGGGCAAGAAGAAAGACTTGTCGAGAATCAAGTGCTTTCACTGTCATGAATTTAGGTACTATGCAACGAAGTGTCCACACAAGAAGGAAAGAAAGAAGACTGCAGGAGGAGCAGTGAGGGAAGCCTTGGATTCACAATGTGAACTTGATTTTACCCTCATTGCATGCATGCCAAGCACAATGGTGGGTAGTGTGTGGCATATGGATAGTGGTGCCTCATTCCATGTGATAGGGAACAAAGCATTTTTCAGTGACTTGGAGGAGAAGGATCTCCATATGCACATCGAGATGGGGGATGATGGAAGGTATAATGTGACTGATATTGGTACAATTAATTTTCAGAGGGATTACGGCTCTCCTCTCATGCTCAAGGATGTGATGTTTGTACCGAGTCTGAAGAAGAATCGAGTTTCCGTAGCTATGTTGGAAGACCGTGGCTACAATGTGATATTCAACAAAGGGAAGGATTTCCTGAGACACATCGCCACGGGACAAGTGAAGCAAATCAGGGTTCGAGTGAAGAACCTCTACAAATTAGATGTGGAATACTATGCAAAATTGAGCACAAAAGCAGAGAAGGTGCAGAGCAAATATGCCAGCGAATTATGGCATAAAAGACTTGGCCATTTGCATTATGGTGCTTTGAAGATCATGCGACAAATTTATATAGGCCTTCCCAAAGGAGCACTAGATAAACGAGATACATGCAAAGGGTGTACGTTGGGGAAATACACAAAATCCACCTTCAATGATCATGAGAGCAAGGCACATGCTCTAGTAGCAAGGTACTCATCCATCAGGTCAATTCTAGCACTATCAACGAAGATGGGGTGGAAGATCCACCAGATGGATGTGAAGACATAATTCCTCAATGGATTTATTGAGGAGGAGGTGTCTATTGAGAAACCAGAGGGGTTTGAGACCTTTGATAGGGAGTTGCATGTGTGCAGACTCGAGCGAGCATTGTATGGACTCAAGTAAGCACCCCGTGCTCGGTACACCAAGATTGACAACTATCTCACCAAGTTGGGCTTCACCAAAAGTGAAGTAGATGCAAACCTTTATCACATTGTGGTTGAAGGTAAATCATTGATTCTTGTGTTATATGTTGATGACTTGATCCTTACTGGTGATGAGTAACTTATCAGATTTGCAAGAAGTACCTTTCAAGAGAGTTCAAAATGAAGGACATGGGTCTCGTGCACTACTTCCTTTGATTGGAAGTATGCCAAGGTGACAGGGAACTATTTGTCTCTTAGGGAAAGTATGCCAACAAGATACTTCACAGGTTTCACATGGACATGTGCAAACCCATGTAGACTCCTCTAGAGTGGGAAACTTGAGGAAGGAGGATGCTACTTCAGGTGAAGTAATCGAGGCTACCATTTATAGGCAACTTGTGGGTTCACTTATGCATTTGGTGAACACATGACCATACATGTGTTATGCAGTTAATCAGCTTAGTTAAGCAATGGTTAAGCCAACCAAACTGTATTGGAAGGCAACAAAGCATGTGTTGAGATACCTCAGAGGCACTACTCAGTTTGGTATTTGGTACAAACGGACATAGGGAGTGAAGCTGCAAGACTTCACAGATATAGATTGGGCAGGGAATTCATCAGATATGAAGAGAAAATCAAGAGGATTTTTCAGTGTTGGGTCAACAATGGTTTCTTGGTATAGCAGGAAGCAAAGATTTGTGTCACTCAGCTCAGCAGAAGCTGAGTACATGGCAGCAAGTCAAGTAACATGTGAGGAAATCTGGATGAGAAAGATTTTTGTTGGGTTATTTGGTCGGATGATGGACCCTACTATGATTTACTATGATAATCAGAGTTGTATCAAACTCTTTGAGAATCTTGTATTTCATGATCGATCCAAGCATGTTGATATCTATTATCACCATCTACGGTATTGTGTGCATAGAAAGATTATGTTGTTGTAGTACTTTCCGACAGAGGAACAAGATGCTCACATTTTGACAAAGGCTTTGTTAAGAGGAAAATTCGAGTTCCATAGAAGCAAGATTGGGGTATCTGATAATCCCTTTCTTGCTGAGAGGGATGTTGAAAATGCAACAATAAAATCTAGTTTTGACTTTGCCTTGGTTAAACTAGATTAAAATTCAAATTTCTATTTCAGTAGAATACTTGGAGGTAGTTAACTGAGGTGACATGGCTCTTGTCACTGTTAACTCAGTAAATTCGAGTTGGAGAAGCTTGAGTTCAATTCTACATGATTTATTGCTAATTGTAGCAATCTATTTTAGTTAATTTGAGTTATTGTCAGTTTAACTAATTCTAAATGTCAGAAGAGCTAGTGGAGGTCAAGTTGTGGAAGTGGAACTTCAACCACACTCAATGATCAACTAGTTAACTGATCAATCAACCCAAAAAAATTGTTGCATGAAGAGAATTCGAGCTACCCAGTTGAGATGGAGATTCCACGGCGGTGTACTATCAATTGTCGCATATTCCCATGTGTACAGGTGGTGCATGCAGTCAGGATTGACCTAAGGCTATTGCATAATTCCTTGGTGTGAAATTCTTAAAAAGTAGGGGTAATTTCCCAAGGAAACAACACAAGGAAATAGGAGCTTGGGAAGGCTTGAAATTGGCTAAGTGTTGGATCGAGTTCATTCAGTCAAGCAAAGGGATAGACTATACACTTGCAGGGTGTGCTCAGGCTTGAGCAAGCATTGTATTTCTTCTCTATTCTATGATTAATGCAATATAGATAGTAAGGGGTTTTAAGAAGTTGATTTCCCCTAGATAAATCTTTGTGCATGTGTGATGTTTCCTTTTGCATGTCTATGATTCTTGTTTTAGATGGTGAATTAACATTCGCAGATCAAAAGAGTAGCTTCAAGTCTTGTGATTTAGCAAATTTTATGAGCAGTATTGAATCTACACATTAATTTCTACAGCATGCAATGTTGGTCATCTACATAGTGAAAACCCAATAGTAGTGACTAGTAAAATCCATTCATGCTAGTTTTTAAAGTGCATCTGATCTAATCCTAGACATTTAATTTAGAAACTTTACATTTATAAAAATTTGTCCCTTGGGATAATGTTGTTGAAGAGGCAATGTGTATATTAGATAACCATATATTAACATTGTTCATATGCAAGAGAGAGTGCATTATTATAGTCAACAAACCAAAAATCAATCTCATCACTTATTCTAGGTGGAAAAAGGCTAATTTTTTTTTTTAACTGAAACGTTTGTGATTTTTATTTATTGCAAAAGGGATGGTGGGTCTTTGCCGTAACGACCCCTATTACATGGCTGTTTTCCTCTTTTACAGCCTTTCTGATATTACAATTTCACAATTTTTGGAAGAATCTTTCCCCATTTACAATTAATCTCCCTTTCTTGAGAGAGCATCCAATGTTCGCCATCTGGTCCGCTTCGCTATTGGAGTTTCTGAGAATGTGGTAGAGCTTGTATGAGTTGAAGTCTTGTAATACTCTCTTCAATCTGTCCATAATTTTGTTGAGCCCAACGTTGTTGAAGAGATCCCCTTTGATTAAATTTTTAATTATAATTTATGAGTCTCCAAAAACTTGGAGACCTTTGATGCTTTTCTTCCTTGCAATAAGACAAGCTTTGAGTAACCCAAGGATCTCAGCTTGATTGTTAGTTTTCAGGCCAAGTCCCCATGCAAATGAATCTCTTTCTGTCTCGTCCGTGGAGTAGATGACCCCACCAACACCTGCTACTTCGGGGTTCCCTTTGGATGCCCTATAAAAGAATATGGAAGTTAGTTTTTGGGTCCTCCACCATTTCTGGAAGATATCATCTGGTTCTCTTATTTGCCAGTCTGGTTTAGCTTTCAGGGGAGGAAGAAGATACTTTCGGGGGTGTGGTTCTAAGGCCAACCACCTCTTTTCTTCCAGCGTGAGCAGAGGATCATCTTTGTAATATTGTTGTTGGGCCGTTTCCAAGAGAAGAGACTTTGCTTTTGCTGCCACTTGAAGCGGGGAACGCTGTATGTCTTTGAATATCTACTGGTTACGAGCCAACTATAGCTGCCAACAAACATATTTTGGTATCGTTATCCATACCTTGCGCCAAAAGGACTTGGGAGGGATATGCTGAGGGTAGCAGCCAATCCATGTGGCAATGAAGTCCGGGACAGAAATCTGAGCGGGAATAGAGATCTGAAAATCTTGCAGGATGAGTCCTCACACCTCTTTGGCGAAGAGGCATTCCAAGAATAGATGTTGGGCAGTTTCAAGGTTTCTTTTGCATAGATCGCATCTATGAGGCCCTTCGATCCTCCTCTTTACGAGATTATCTCCTGTTAAAAGTTTGTTGTGCGCTAAAGTCCAGTAGAAAAAAATTATTTTTGGAAGTGCCAGAGGCTCCCAAACCTGTTTCCAACACATGGGCAGATGATTACTATTCTTCGAACCTTGAAGCACTCTATAGCCTTCAGCTGAAGTGTAGTTGCCTGTTCGTCCCCATCCCCAACTGTCTCTCGTGGTTCTATTGATCGGCGTGGCCTCTTCGAGCAGCTTCTCCAGATAATTTTGTTGGTCAGATAAATGCGCAGGGGCTTCGTGAAAGTTCCAACCTGCCCATTCATCGCGTCTGTCCCAAGTTGACAAGTCATAAACACTGTTTATGTCTGCTCTTTCTAACCATTCCCTGAGCTTTGCAATTTCCTCATTCTCAGCTAAAGGTTCACGCCCCATTATGCGATCTTTCCATAGGTGCGTGCGCTTGCAATTTCCAGGGATTTTGTACAAATGATGCTTGAAAAAATTGCTACTTTTGCAGCAAAGCCACCAGACCTGCGTACATGGAATTGTGTTGTCTAGTTGCATTGTCCTGAGAGAGGCTTTGTCTGTGTATTTTGACCGTAGAGTGATGCTGACAGGGTGAGAAGGGTCGTGGATCATTTTCCATAGAAGATTACCTCCCGGCGTTGTGTTGACGAGGGAAGGGTCGCGAATTTGTAGTCCGCCCTCAGTGATCAGTCTCTTGACTAGGTCCCAGTTTACAAGATGATTTTTTTTTTTTCGTTTCCTTTCCCTCCTTGCCATAAGAAGTCCCTGAGGAGTGAAGAGGTATGTTCCATTACATGTTTAGGAGCCAAGAGGAACGTTGCTTGATAAATAGGTAGAGCTGACAGTTGGGATTTGATAAGAATTTTTTTTCCACCTTTTGTTAACCAGTGACCTCCCAAAGTTTTTATTTTAGATTTGATTTTACTGATGATGTCAGTCCAGAGTGACCTCTTGTTCATGCCTGAGATTATTGGAAGTCCAAGATACCTGCACCTATCCCATTGTGCATGGCCTTTGAATCCTAAGATCTTCGCGATGTTATTGATCTCCTGCTGATCTGTATTCCAGCTGAAGATTTCACTTTTTCTCTCATCGACTAGAGCACCAGATACCCTACAATAACTTCTCAGGACATTGTCAAAGGCTTTCGCTATTATGGAAGAAGCACCTCCCAAGAATAGGGAATCGTCCGCAAAGAGAACATGATTCAGGGGGCTGATCCATGGGAAGGTTTGAGACCGGGAAGGGAGCCAACATTTCTTTCAGATGATAGTTTTCTGCTAAGGGAGTCCGCCATGAGGATGTACAGAAAGGGAGAGAGGGGGCATCCCTGCCGAATGCCTCTCCAAGCTTGGAAAAAATTTGTTGGTCGACCGTTGATAAGGGGAGCAATCCACGGGGAATCAATACATGCTTTTATGAGCTGCACAAATTGCCGAGAGAAGCCAAAAGACTGCAAAACTTTGCAAAGGAACAAACGATTAACTCTATCGAATGCGTTTTCCATATCAATTTTGATTAACATACCTTTCTCCCCTCGCTGTTTGCTTGTATGGATGGTCTCCTGTACCTGTATGACATTGTCCAAAATGTACCTGCCTTCCACAAATCCGCCTTGAGAGTTGGAGATCAATCTTTTGAGCAGGGGCTTGATTCGATTGGCTAAGAGCTTGGCTATAATTTTGTAAGAAGCATTGCACAACGAAATAGGCCTGAATCTTGCAAAGGATTTAGGGTTGGTTTCTTTGGGGATTAAGGCTAGATAGGTGGAGTTGGTTCCTCCTCCTATCTTAGCTTTTTTCATGAAGCCTCTTATCATTTTAAGGAGATCCACTTTTATAACTTCCCAGCAGGCTTTATAAAAATGGATTGTGAATCCATCTGGCCCAGGGGCCTTGTCAGCTTCCATGGACCAGATAACCTTGATGATATCCTCCTCTAAGATGGGACTGCAGAGAACTAGGTTATCTTCAACGTTGACAAGGAGAGGGATTTTGGTGAGGAAGTCAGTTGTTTCCTCATCGTTACCGTAGGTTCCATCATTGAATAATTTCCTGAAATGATTTTCAGCAGCATCTTTAACCTGGTTGAATCCTTTGCAAACTTGGCCCTCCGTGGTTTTGATTTCAGCTATATAGTTCCGGGACAGTCTGGCTCTGTATTGACAATGGAAGTAGGAGGTGTTCTGGTCCCCAGCCTTTAACCAAAGACTTCTGGATTTTAGCCTTCAATGTTCTTCTTCCGCTCGAAAGGATTGGTATGTGGATCATTGAGCTTTAACTTCCTTATCCATTAGATCTGTTGTGATGTCTGTATTTTCCATATTTGTTTGCAAAGAGTGCAACATCTGGACTACCTCTTTTCTTTGATTGGTTGGAGTGGGATCTGGCTTTTTGATCCACTCCTTCAGTGCTAGTTTTGTGGCCTTCAACTTTTGTTCCCATATATAGTTGAAGGATCCTGAAAAGGGTTTAGCATAGGCAACTTTCACAGTTTCCATGAATCCCTCTTTCTGGAACCATAGCGAGCTGAAGCGGAAGGGGATGGGCCCCAGATCTTCTTCATCTTCTAGTAGGAGCTGAATTGGCTTATGGTCTGAGGTTAATTTAGGCAAAATTTTTGTAATGATAATTTTTTTGTTCATCATGAGGGCGCTTTGGACAAGGAATCTGTCTAGGCGAGCAGCAATATGTTCTGACCCAACTCGATTATTTGACCAAGTGTACCTCCCACGGATTGGGTTGAAGTCAAGAAGGTCCCAGTTCTGGGTGAGATCCTCCACAAATGCTAGCATGGGATCTTTGTTACTTGATCCGCCCCTTTTCTCTTTTGGATTCAACACTATGTTAAGGTCTCATGCTAAGATAATGTTACTTGGGAAATGCTGCTCTAGAAAAATTGAAAGTGAGTTCCAGCAATCTCTTTTCTCAGAATAGTTACAGGGACATACATATTGAAAAGTGAGATGTTCAACTTACTAGCTTTGTGCTCGAGGTCCGTAAAGATCCAGTGCTGGGTTTCTTTAGAATTTTGAAGCTGGAAAGTACTGTCTGACCAAAGAGTAGCCAGGCCTCCAGAGGTGCCCCTGGCGCTGATTGCCTTACCTGTATTTTTATTCCACTTTGACTTACTGATGTCTAGAATGGCTTGCCCTTCAATCTTGGTCTCTTGGAGCATGAGGATATCTGAGGGTTCTATTTTGAGAAGATCCTTGATTGCTTCTAGTTTAGAGGGATTCCCTAGTCCTCTGCAGTTCCAAGAGACAAACTTCATTATTTACTAAGAGGGGGATTGGGACCTCCCTTGGAAGGTCTTGGTCTGGTGTTTTGTTCGATGGACATTTCTATTGTGGCTTGACTCCCTTGAGTTTTGAGTCTCTCTGCCTCTTCTTCTCTCATTTCTTTTCGGGATTTCCTTCCAACCCTTTTAAAGGGGCGCTCATAGGTTTCATCCTCCGAGGAACCTGAGCTTTCTATGGCTTTTTTCTTCGCAACTTCTGCATACGAGGGGTTGGATGCGTTGCCTTGGGTAACTTCGACTTGAACTGCTTTCTCTCCTTCGTTGCTTGGAGGGGTGCTTTCTTCCTACACTCGATTTTCCTGCTCTGAAGCTACAGGGTCATTCAGGGTGCTTGCTGTCCCTTTTGTTTTTACTTCTCCTTCCTGAGTGGGCTTAGACTGTTTTGGATTCCTGTTGCGTTTCCTTTGTTGGAGCCTTTTTTTGGAAGAGTTGTTTTCTGAACTAGGGTCCATTGATCCCAATTTTGTTTGTTTGGTTGCTCTTCTGCCCTTTTCTTGCATTGCTTGGCGAAATGTCCATGCCCATGATAGTGTCTACATTTGAAGGGTAATTGTTCGTAGTCCAGCTCCTGGATATGCGTCCATCTAGCGACAGTGAGCTTGATTGCTTCCGGTAACCCCTCCTCTAGGTCGACTTCAACACATATGCGAGCACAAGAGTACTGATCTTTTCTTGAAGCTTTGTCTATATATTTACCCAGCACATTTCCGATGTTCTCTAAGGATTTTTGGTTCCAGCAATGGAGCGGCAAATGGGGTAGTCTCACCCAGACCGGAAAAACTAATGGAACGTCTTAGGAAGGGTCAAAATCTGGGGACCATTTGTTCAAATACAATCCCTGTGGTCCCATAAAATATGGACCATTCCTGAAAATTAAACTTCTGTCTTCTGTGCTTTCAAAAACAAAGACAAAGAATCCTTTACCTACAAAGTAGCTTTTGACGCCTTCTTTGATTAGGGGGTTCCAGTTTCTTTGAGTCCAGTCTTCTACTGATTTAGGAGAGGGCCAGAGTCCCGTGAACTGCCCAATGAGGCCTCTCTCTGCCAGGTTCAGAGCTGCCTTGCACGTCTCTTCTTCAGGAAGGGCCACTGAAGGGATCTTTTCCATCTTCTTAATGAACTTCTATTGAGCTGCCGATGGCGCTCGTTTCAGGGCTGCTTCGATCATTGCTTTAAAGGCTGTCACCTTTGGAGGTGGATTGGAGAAGCCCCCTGAAGAATCCATGGTGAGGGCGTCTCAGTGCTGTGCGCAGGGGCGCAGCAGCCACGAGGGCGCACGGAGGAACACCCAGCAGCCCAAAGATGGAGAATACGCTGCCCTTCGAAGCAGCCAAAGGACTGAACCGACCTGCGACTTCAGTGAAGGCGAGCCAGAGGCGGCTAGGGCTCCCGCAACGCAACTCGATCTACGTTACTCTATACTAAAAACATATTTTAATAAATTTAATTATTCACAATTATATATATTAATGGAAAAAGGTTATTTTCAACCTAGATAACATTCACAAATAAACCATTATACAAGTGTAAATATAGTTATTGTTACCTTAAATGAACTATAGATGAAAATGAACCATTTCCTAAAAAAAATATCATCACCATTATCATTTTTTCCATTTTGATAATTTTTTTTGCAAGAAATTAATGAAAACATTGAAATGTTGTTACTTTGAGCTTAGAAAAGTGAGTGCTTGTTATACTAATAGCAATAATATAAATAAAAAAGTCAATGCTTGTTATACTACGAGCAATAATATAAATATAAATGTTAATGCTTTTGGTAATAGCTAATTATTTCGAATTTTCCATGAAACCTTAAAATGAAAGTCACTAACTTTAGTTACTTAGAAAGATATAATAAGTAGATTAGTTCAAATTTTGTTATTATAATAAGTGAGATTTCTTTTTTGACCATTAGAATAACAATATATCCTTTTACTATTATCAATAAGTACAATTTCATTATTCTTATACTTTTCAATGAATAATGATATTCTACCTAAAAACACAACCATCATATCTCAAGGCTCATATAGACCAAGGCTAATCATTAGAATCCCATTAATTTTTATTTTTTTTTTATTTTTTTATTTATTTTTTTTTTTTTTATTTTTTATTTTTTTAATCCACGTACATTTACTCAATTTTATTCATTTTTATAAAAAATTCCTTGTATTAGTGATAATCTTACCCATAAAAATATCAATATTCTTTCCAAAACTTAGTTATAATAACATATTACTAGCTCAACAGTGTAAATTAAATGGTTGAAAGATGCCAATAGACATCAATTAATAATAAACATCAAAACACTTACTAACACTTACTATATGATACATCTCAAATTGTTAAAATTAAAAAAAAACATAAAAATTCACTAAATTATAACTTAAATTATTATTATTATTTTTTAGTCGGAATGAGTATAGTTTATGTTAAAAAAATCGCGTCCGTTCACAACAAAATTAGGTATTTACATTGATTTATCCCTGCTTCAACAAGCTGATAAAAATTTCTTAGTCCATCTAGACTATTGCAATAGCAATGGCTATCATGCTTACAAAAATTTCCCATTTTGGGATATCTACAACTATAACTTCGACATAATTGAAATAAGAGGTATATACATTTACAGTTCATCATTTTGATAAAACAAAAACAAAACCAATATAGAGGTGGTCAGATATCCATAGGGGCTGGGTTGTTTAGATCCAGGCTCGGGGAGGCCTCTTCTGAGTCTTTGGAATTCTCCTGGTCTGTCGCGCCCTCCATGTTTGCCTCCATACCGCCCTCCATTTATTCCACCTTTATCTTCAAATTTTCTACCTGATGACGCAATACGTCCACTTCGTCCTCAAGTTGCCTGGTGCGTTCCCGTTTCTCAATCTCCCTTTCCTACATGGTCATATTCTCGTGCATTTGCTGGTGCATGTTGCGTTGGAGTTCTGACAGTGCTTCCTGCAGGTCCTAATGATCTTGAACAAATGTGAGACAAGAGGGTTTGTATCTGCCACCCTGCACCGAGGAACTGACCCTCAGCCCACCAAATTGCGGCATGTGGCTTCCCCACATGGTCGACCAAGAAATGTCTTAAGAACCCTACATGTTGGCTTCCAAAACCTCGCTTTTTATCAAGCTTCACAAATTGACACTGTTTTCCAAGATCTCCCACAGCCAGACACCCTCTCTCGCCCACAATAGACTACCCTGATCCTCGGCAAGTATGCACCGCCCAACCTCACACCGACTCCAATTCTCCTCCCTCTTTTGGAGAGAATTACGAACCCACCCGATGTCCCAAATCTAGTATAACTGCAAACACTTAAGACAACCCAAGCCTAGCACCCACGACCTTCAATGTTACTCATAATTTATTTATTTTCCTTCAAAACCTCAAACAGATAGACCTTCCTACCCTCATTTCGACTCTTCACAACATAATTCCTAGCCTTATCGACACAAACACTGATACACAACAGGCTTGACTCTAGCCATCAAGCTTTCGTAGAGACCACCATCCCACTCTCAAACCTTAAAACATACAAAATCCACATACCAGTTTGCACTTTATACATGCTGCCTGATCGGGAGGTGATGCAGAGATGAGCAAGGAGATTGTTGCAATCAAGATCCCATGAGTACTCCATCATATTTTCATACTCCTCCAAAAAAATTCCCACAAAGCTCCTAATCTCTATCAACCATTCCCACAATTTCTCCCACGAATGAGCTCGACTTCACTGAGGTCTTGAATTAAATTTTGCTCCATAAAACTCAAATCCCTGCAGACGGCCGAGGTGTTGCGCCGCCCAATTCTCCAAGAACCAGGGCAAAAACGGTGAGGCTGCACGCTGTGACTTAATCTTGAAATAGGTGTGGTACAAAATTTC
>APFE031439068.1:45008-75666 GCA_000404065.3 Pinus taeda | reverse complement strand
TATATGAAATGAAATGATATTTTAAGGACCACGAGACTAAAAATAGTCTATGAGACTATTAGTTCCCTGTTTTTCACTTTTTGCAATTTAGTCGTTTTCCGATTCAAATTGATGATGAGTTGACCCAACCTTCCATCAATCCCCTCGCTAAAAAGACAATGCCAAGAAACTGATGCTAACATGTTCTCATAACTTTCTCTGATGCCTTTGAATGCATCACATTCCAAAATGAAATGTTTTTTCGATTCCACAGCCCCAGACGTGAAAAATGTACACACCTGTTCTTCCCAAGCTTCTTTAGGCCTTTTCCACTGTCCTTTTTCATACCGAAGTTGATGTGAGTTGGTCCTTAATTGAGCAATAAGAACCTTTGCCCTCCACGAAATTCTAGCTCCAATGGATTCTTTTTGTTGTAAATCTCAAGTAGGGTTGAATTCCTCAATGTAATATTTCTTTTTTCTACCCAACTCTTTTCCCCATACCTTTTTACGAAACTTCTCCATAACAAAATCCTTTAGCTCCTTGCTATTTGTGGGACAGTAATATTGAGGTAGATATTCCATTTTTGCATCCATGTCTAGTTTTATTTCATCCATGTTTTCTTTCTTTCACTCATGCCTTCATTGCAGATAACATTAGGCCATCTACCTACTCTCATTTGTTCAATTCTTTTTAGGTATCTTATAAGCATCACCATAGCAATTGCTTCAATGGAAGTTGCTCTTGTTTCATTCAACATTATCTCATAAGAAACCGAACTTTTTATTTTGAACTTACTCATGATCAAATTTTTTTTGATTTTCTCACTTTATTTCCATTTTAAAACGAAGTGATGATAGCTCACACTCCCCTTGCTAACTATTAATAATTAAATAAAATTATAAACCTCATTCTACCTACTTAATTGCCTTCTAATCAAATACTTTATTTTCCATTACAAAATATATTTCCAACCGATATCTTCCTTTTCCATTACAAAATACGTGTGAGCTTATCGCTTGCACCGCGTGTAATATTTGAAAACCCTCATTTTAAAACACTGAGAAGCCGAAAACCAAATTTGGAGCCTACGGTCTTTTATCCTCTCACGAGTCGCCGATGTCAGAGAGTCAAGAAGATTAGTCAAATAATGGTCAAAGATAAGAGAGCTCCGTAGTTATCCAAGTCAATCAACCATAAAATAAAAAATCCTCAATTACTCGAGAGTCTGGAACACTGAAATTCGGAGCATAAGTAGAAGCAAAACAGCGACTGTCTCGCCCTCGTGATTCGAACCTAGGATCTTTTTCAGTCATGGATAGAGCGCGCGACAATTCCACGGTAGCCACAGATCCCAAGGTAAGAAGAAGATTGCGTTTAGATTTTGATTTGCTGGACAAATGCAGTAAGAACTTCATGGTTCACAGATCGCATTTGTATTCGAGACCCTTTTGTTGTAGCCAATTAATTTTCAAGAGACAATTAATTTATTTTTTAAACAATTTATGCCATTTAGGCTTGTAATCGGGGCATCTGTTTGCTTCGTTCGATGGTAGAAAGTGCAATAGCAGGCCCCTTTTGCTGTGATCGTCTAGTGCTTTTGTTCATGTTTAAGAAATTGCAGAAAGATTTGAACTACCTGATGTGCTTGTAAGCTGCTTACTCTGTGTTTTGCGGGCAAACTTGCCGAATTTGTTTTTATATATGGGGGACGACTAGATATTTTATGCGAAGTGATAAGAATATAATCATTAAATGAATTGATTATGTTTCACATTATTCTTCCATAGTTTATGACGATACACCAAAAGCATTTTGTAGGACTGGTTTCTGTATTTCAGAGTAGCATGATATGAATCCACTCGGTATATAAAAACTGGACTAGCAGGTTTCGAATGATTTCCTTTTTATATTTTATTATCTTTTTGCAAGTGCTCCTTCGAATCCATAAGGATGAAAATTGTCTCGGGTCCGTTTTCAGGGGCGAGATGGCTTTTGAAGGCCAAACAATTAATAACAAACACCTTTTTCCGCTGAGCAGGCATAACGGGGCTACTGTTCTGTCAAAACCACCTTGCCCAACCATTTCTTCATGTCTCCAGGCAAATAGAACCTTGGTGGGTGGCCTGACACACCATTGCGGCCACCTCTAAGTACTTTCTTCTTACAAAATGGAATTTCACCTATGTTGGTCAATTCTTTGGAAAGAGGGAATGTTTGAAATGTGTAAGTATGGGTGTTCAAATTCACTACTTTCTTCTTACAAAATGGAATTTCACCTATGTTGGACAATTCTTTGGAAAGAGGGAATGTTTGAAATGTGTGAGTATGGGTGTTCAAATTTGTCTTGTCCCTCAAACACATTTGTAACAGGTTATCTCTACACGTTTTTGCACATTTTTGGCTAAGGAAAGGGGCCCAGCAGTTTCGACTTAGGGACTTAGGAGAAACTTTGGTTTAATTTATTTGCTAGTGGAAGGTGGGGACCACCCAATTGGGAATTTGAACTAGGCCATTCGAATGGCTTGGAGGGAATTCGAAACGCTGAATAGAGGGGCCCACATGAGGCAAGGAATGCCCTTGAAGACAAAAGGAGGAGGAGGCGCTCATTTGGATCATTCATTCACCTTGCAAATCAATTTTACTTGACTATTTGCTCAATTGCTTAGCCGAGTCAACTGGCTCTTCAGCCACGAATCTCTCAAGCGGGAGATTCAACCTTACCTTCAGGGGACTTCGAGTACCCGCCCTAGGAAGGCAGTTCCACCAGCATTTACATGAGATTCGGGGAATTTCTACAACACCACCACTCAGCGACACGCAGGGAATGTGTATTTTTGGACCACAGGGAGAATGCGCAGAGAGAGATTGAGCCATAGTGGACAAACCACTTGCCGGAGGAGCCAAGGAATCTAAAGGACAACATTACGCTAAGCCAACATTTAGTGAGAGTTTTGGAGCCAAAGAAGCCAACAACCCAACAATTCGAATTTCATGCCTGGGAGACAGCGCAGGGGGCCCGTCCAACAATTTCGTGGGTCTTGAGGGCAAGAGCTATAGCCCGGAAACTCATTTGGGAAGTCAAAGAGATTTGTAGGAGGGAACAACCCAGCACTTTGGACACTTTCCAGGAGGTTTTATAGTCATAATTCAACAAGCCGAGTTTTGCAGTTGCAGCTGAAGTTGGGCTCCTTGGGGGTCGAATTTCAGAAGTCTGAACCAGCCAAATTCGTTCATGGGTTTTTATGGGTTTAGACCAAGGAGTCAGGAGCTCGAATCTCATAAATTTCTGAGCACGTGAAGCAGTGATTCCAGCCATTCGAAGTCAGCAGAAAGAGTAGTTTTCTGGGCAGTGCAATGCAGTTTGGTGCAACAGTTGTAACAACCATCGGTTCAGCTATTGCTCACCTGGGTTTGGTCATGCTTGTCCATTGAGACAAGCCCAGGTGCACCATTCTATTTTCTATTGTATTTTGCTCTTGTAAAAGTAATAAAATGTCTCAACAGTTCCTTATTTCCAACATTTCGATGGGTGCTTAGTGTCTATTTCGTTTTTTTGCTTGTTGAACTGATTTTATTGTTGTATATCACTTGTATTCCTACTTAGAAACATTACAGTGGTATCAGAGCCTAGGTCTTGGCTCAATTGTGGGGTTTTTCTCCTATGAGAGAAGGGGATTAGCAGAACATCACATATAGAGGCAGAGATACTGGAGCAAAGAAAGGGAGTTGGAGATTACTCCAGACATAGAGGACAGGGGGAAAGTAGTGGTAGAAGAGGAGGACATAATGGAACCCAAGAGTAGGGAAGAGATGGCTTTCGTCAGCGTCCTGAAGGCTTTGGGTGACTTAGCCAAGGGCCAAAAAGAGATGTTGGAGGAGATAAAGATGCAGAACAGAGAGAGAACCACTCCTAGAGGTTTTCTATTTGGGGAAACTTTTGGAGGCTCCCAGCCATTCGATCACCCCTCACCAGCAACACAAGATCCATCAGCTAGTGGGTCAACTCGAGCCACACTACCCTCTTTCATACTGGTGGCACAAATCGAACCAACAAGGGGGGAAGGCCCCACACAGATGTGAGATCATTTCAAAGAGTGGAAATCTATGGATGCAGACTTTAGGGAAGCACTCTCTTTCAAAGATTTCTATAAGCTCAAGCAGAATGAGAAGAGCAAGGGCTATGGAGGACAAGGCACATAGAGCTATGAGCTACAGAGGACCATAGGGAGGATGTACTTCCCTACATTTCATGGCATTGCCAAGTGCACTGCTAAGGCTTGGGTTGAGAAGATGGACACCTACTTCCAGCTTAACCGAATGACAGAACAGGAAGCCATCAAGATGGCCACGCTGCAGATGGAGGGGGAAGCCCATGACTGGTGGTTTCATGGCTTGGCCACCCTGGGGCATGCCAATGTGGCTTCTTATGAGGATTTCTCCAGGAAGGTGGTGGAACATTTTGACCAAAGAGATCCGGAGGCCCATTTCAGGGAGCTGACCCACTGCGCCAGACATGCAACCTCGAGCATTATATTTCAGAGTTTTTGCGAGTATCAATGATGGTTTCGGATCTATCAGAGGCTCGAAGGTTATACACTTTCATTGAGGGTTTACTTGAGCCCCTGCGTGGACTGGTGAAGTCACGTAGACCGTCCACGCTGCAGGAGGCAATTTTGTGCACTAGACATCTACAGGGGGTCATCCCCAAGACCTAGAGCGCCTTTCCCTGCACGAGCCCCTTTTCCATAGAAGGGGCATGACACTAGACCTGCACCTCAGAGAACCACCCAAGGGTGGGGGTAGCTCGATGATGAGACATGAAAGGACCTTAGGAGGAGGAAGTTGTGCTCCACTTGCAGGGAGCCCTAGGCACTAGGTTATCGGTGCATTGCTGGCAAAGCACACTATATTGAGGTCTTTTCAAACAGTGATCAGGAGGACAAGTTGGAGCAGGAGTGTGGTGTGGGAGATGGTGAGAGTCTAGCAGATAGGGGGTGACCACCACCACCTCCACAGGTAGGGGCATCCTTTGCCCCATTCGGGGGAGTCCTTGCCTCTTTATGGGGGGTCCCCAAATTCTTGACATTGAGGATTAGAGGCACCATACAGGGACAACGAGTGTCAGTCCTAGTTGACAGTGGGGCTACCCACAACTTCATAGATGCCCAGTTGGTTCAGAGGAGGGGCCTCACCACTACAGAGTTTTAGGGCTTTTCAGTCCTAGTACCGGGTGACCGTACTATGCTGTGCACTCAGTATATTCCTGCTTTGACAATAGTTATGGGAAACTACTCGATGACGGATCACTTGTTTGTGGTCGATGTGCCAAACACCAACATGGTGATGGGTGTCTAGTGGCTATACTCCCTTGGGTGACTCACTACTCACTGGAAGAAACTAGAGATGGAGTTTACCGGGTCGGATGGCAAGTCAGTAGTTCTTAGGGCCATGCGTTCCTGTCCACCCCAGACAGCCTCAACCCACAGGATGGAGGCAGATCTGCGACATGGGGACATCGCATGGGCAGTGGCACTGAGGATTTCGGAGGTTGGGGGACAGGCCCAACCACCACCACCGAACATACAAGCCTTGCTGGACAGATACACAGTGGTGTTTGGGGATAGTCCACCAGGGTAGTCGCTAGACAGGGGATTCGAGCACACTATTGAGTTGGAGCCATGTGTGCAGGTGGTGATCACTACCCCTTATAGGCATCCTAAGGCCTATAAGGATGACATTGAGAGGGCCATTTAGGAGTTGTTGGCATTGGGCCATATCAGGGCAAGTTCCAGTCCCTTCGCTTCTTCAGTAGTACGTGCATTGACTACCAGGCCCTCAACCGAAAGACATTGAAGAACAGGTACCCCATCCCCCGCATAGATGAGTTGATGGATGCGCTTAAAGGAGCCAAGTACTTCTCTAAGATCGATTTGCGTTTGGGGTACCACCAGATCAGGGTGAGGGATCAAGACATCCCCAAGATAACTTTCCGGTGTCATTATGGGCACTTCGAGTTCCTGGTCATGCCATTTGGGCTGACCAATGCTCTGGCTACGTTCTAGTCGTGCATGGACCATGTCTTCCGGAGACAGTTGAGGATGTTTGTGCTGGTTTTCTTCAATGATATTTTGATTTACAGCTAGACGTGGGAGGAGCATCTTCGACACTTGGAGGAGGTGCTACGTATTCTGGAGGAGCAACAGTTTTATGTCAAACTATCCAAGTGTGAGTTTGGCTTGACAGAGATGCTCTACTTAGGGCATATCATCGGTGTTGATGGGGTGAAGGTCCATGAGGAGAAAATACGGGCTATTCGTGACTAGCTAGTGCCCCGAGATGTGACAACGCTGAGGGGTTTCTTGGGTATCTGCACCTACTGCAAGAAGTTTTTCAAGGGGTTTTCACAACTGGCAACACCCTTGACAGATCTGACCAAGAGAGGGGCTTTCTCATGGACCAATGGAGCACAGGTTGCCTTTGATCGCCTCAAGGAGGTGATGAGCAGTTGCCCGGTCTTAGCACTTCCCGATTTTTCCCAGCGTTTCATCGTGGAGTGTGATGCATTCAGGGTGGGAGTTGGAGTAGTTTTATCACAAGATGGGCATCCCATTGCGTTCGAGAGTGAAAAGCTCCTACCACACGAGTGGTCATATTCCATATATCACAGAGATGCTGGCCATCATGCATGCATTGGCCAAATTTCGACAGTACTTGGTGGGTAACAGGTTTCGGGTGAAGACTAATCACAACAGTCTTCGTCACTTCATGGGGCAGCAGGGCCTCAATGACAGGCAACAAAGATGGGTCAGCAAGGTGCAGGCCTATGACTTCAATATAGAGTATGTGCAGGGAAAGCACAATGTGGTGGACTATGCTCTATCACGGAGACTTGCTGGTCTGTCACTCATGAGCATCTGCCATGATTGGAAGGCTCAACTACTGGTGGAGTACTCCAAGGACAGGAGGGCATGCGAGATCTTGGAGGGTACCCATGCAGATGAGCGCTACTGAGTGATGGATGAGGTCATTTATTACAAGGGGCACTTTTTTCTGGTGCCCAACTTATAGTTGAGGGAGAGAGTGCTCTAGGCAGCACATGAATCGCCATTGTCTGGGCACTAGGGGTTCCGAAAGACATATATGGCAGTCAGGGAGAGATTCACATGGAAGGGCCTCAAGGGGGATGCGCTGAAGCACGTACATGAGTGTGAGGCATGTCAACGGAACAAGGGGGAGTTGATTCACCCTTCAGGACTGCTACAACGCTTCCCATCCCTGAGGGGAAATGGGAAAGCATATCTATGGATTTCATCACAGGGCTCCCCACAATGCAGGGCAAGGACTGCATTTATGTAGTGATCGACTGGCTAACCAAATATGCCCACTTTTTCACCATCCCCACCAGGTATTCGGCTGCACAAGTTGCAGAGCTGATCTTCAGGGAGGTCTTCTGGTTACAATGGCTTCCTAAGAACATTGTGAGTGACAGGGATAGCAGGTTCACGGGAGCTTTTTGGCAAGAGATTTTCAGATTGGTCGGTACTGAGCTCACTCCTAGCATGAGCTACCACCCGCAGACAGATGGCCAGACAAAGCGAGTTAATTAGTGGCTGGAGTGGTATTTGAGGAACTACGTGACAGGACAACAGAGGGCTTGGATCTGGTGGCTGCATCTGGGCGAGTACTGCTACGACACCACCCACCACATGTCCATTGGTATGACTCCTTTCCGTGCCTTGTATGGATATGATCCATTATCTTTTGCTGATGTTATTTTTGGAGACAACCAGTCCCCAAAGGCCAAAGATTGGATCCAAGAGAGCCAAGACATCCTCAAGGCTCTCAAGGATAACTTGGTGACATCACAAAACCAGCAGAAGGTGTACGCAGACTGGCACCAGATAAAAGGCATTTCGAGGAGGGGGACTTGCTGTACCTCCGGCTACAGCCGTACAGGTAGTCCACTTTGAAGCAAAAGGGGGGCGAGAAGCTACAACCCTGCTTCTATGGGCCATACCGAGTGATCAGATGAGTTGGGGAGGTGGCCTACGAGTTGGAGCTGCCTCTGGGGAGCAGGATTCACAATGTATTTCATGTCTTGTGCCTTAAAAAGGTGTTGGACACCTAATCCTCAATGGGTTAGTGTGGAAGCCAAATAGACAAAAAGAAGTCCAAGAGACCTTGGGATGTGAAACCCAATGGTCAAACAATGTACTATAAATGTATATCAGTTGTTAATAAAAGATGTACTCTCATGTTTTATCCTTCAGATTCCTTTGTTGCCCATGTGTGTTTGACATGGTATCAGAGCGGGCGATTACTGGTCTTGCTCCAATGTGAGCCACTTGTTTTGTGGTCTCTATATACATGTCAGTTCTGCCTTTCTCCTAATCAAAGTTGATCAGAATTGCCACCTTATAAAGCATTTTACTGTGTGCATTAAAACCGCTCCTTGCTCAGACCTGCCATTTCTGCCCATGACCTGTAACGCTCCATTAATTCATTGTCTGCCAGAAATCTGCTGCCTCTCCTGACTGACATCTCTCACCTCTTTGCCATAATCATTGTCTGCGCCATCTTCCTAACAGTTGGCACGGTTTTTCTGTACCCACTTTCGTCTCTCTGTTTTCTAGAAGTGGAGCTGGTTGGGGTCTGCGTTTACATTTTTTTGATTACAGTCGAAAGGATTCCTTGTATTTCTGTCTAGGAGTCGCCCATTCGACTCTGAGAATGCAATAACCCTCTGTGCATCCTCCCTGTTGGAGAAATTGACAATGCATTTGTATTTCGGGGTTGACAAATCGCCCATCGTCGCGTCAGCGCAAGTTGTTGTGGGTGCTGAGAAGTGTTGCCACTGAGGACTGTTGAGAGTGCCGCTGTGAGTGTGCTGTTGTGAGGGAGTGTTGCTGCTGCAGGAGTGGAAACGTATCAGAACGCTGATGATATATACCTCTGTTCACCAATTTCTTGTTGTTTTCAGAAGTTTGGAGATTTGGTATGCTGCGTGAAGGACCACCATGCTCCGTATTGGAACGCTGATGGTATTCATGCACTCTTTGCATTGGGTTTTACCCTGTCGTTGGAGTTGATCCTCGATACATTTCAAATGAGTATTGACTAGAATATTGACATAAAAGATATGTTTGCTAGCGAATTTTATGTGAGAATAGCTGAAAGGGAAGCTGAACGCAGAAGCTCAAAGCTAAATGTAGAAGTTTGCTGATTCGACCTTTGAAAATATGGCTTTGGTATTGTTAAAATTGACTGTGCATTAGCCATTTTTGAGGACTGCAGATGCATATATAATCGCTGAGGTTTACAGTTAAGATGCCTCTTGGAGCGCATGGTGGCCATCGAGCTCCCTAAATTCAGTGGAGTCTGCTTCGATCACAGTCTCTAGTGTTTTTCTAGAAATAACTAGGGCTGATTTTCAACTGTACCCGGACCTCATCGCTGAATCTTACAATCGGTTTAAAGATGTGTGGTCTCAGTTCCTGAGCTCGCATTTGATCTGGTAAGCTCATCTCTTTTGAAAAGGGTAATGCATAGTCGTGGAATTTAATGGCGTACCTTTATTTTCAAGGGAATGATCTTTAGTCGATTTCCTGATCCATCATTTTCAATAATTGATGGGATATTTATAAGTCTACTGTTGTTGGCTACTTAGATAATACGAGACCTGTTTAGTCCTCCACTGTAGATGCAACTCACTTGAGCGATTAATTCCCTTTGCATTGAGTTTTGAATGCTCATTGTGCTACGCTAATCAAAGGCTGGTCATTGAACAATGTTGATACGATGAAGGACTCTCGTTAAAAGTCTTTACGCTGGTTATGAAGATGGAATGTGTGTTGAATGGTGTTGGTGAACTCGATTACATATCCATCCTTTGCGCTGGTCTGTGGGTATATATGTTATTCGTTATTTAAATCATGTTCTGTGCATTGGAGTGTTGCTCTTGAGCTCTGCGTTGAAGCAACATTGAACCCTCTTCACACCCTGTGTTGATTATGGTCGTTGAATATTGTGAATTGTGGTGCATGGTGATGCTCTTTGCTGTGTGAGATAGAAAACAGGACGTGCATTGGCGTTTCATTAGAGAAGAGGAAATTGCTCACCATTTCATACATTCGGTGAGAAAAGTTGCAACCTAATATTTTCCTCACATATCGACATCTACGTCGGGGAAGGCAAAGGACCTTTGTTGTTGAGGATCATTGAACTCGAAAACTACGAACTGTGGCATAGAATATATTTGGTTGCCGCTTATATAGATGCAACGTTGAAAACTCCTGCAGCGTACAACGACTAAGTCTTGGTATGCTATACTTTCTTCTTGAAAACCATGTGTATATATAGTGGATCAATAATATGCCATGTGATGGGCATATGAGGTATGAATGTGTGGTACCATATGATATGAAAGCATCCTATGTGTTGGTCATTTTTCTTGTCGATTCATGCTCCTTATATGGTGTTGATTACTTTATGTTATTTCAAATGTGTTGGAATATGAAGCTTACATAACCAAACACAACTGAAATCGAGAGCCATCATTATTGCAATCTGTTGTAAAATCCAATTGTATTGACATATTGCGAGTGAGTGTTGATTTTTCTCTACAAGTTCATAGTTGTGATCAGTGTAATTTCGACAATGAATAAATAGCCAGAATTGGTGCAGTATTGGAGTTCTTAAAAACTCTGATACATTCCTTTGATCATGGTACAGTAAGAATAAGCAAAGCTTCTCTTGTTGACATTAGAACCTGTTTGCATAATGTACAAGAGAATATTGAGTTTTTGCAGCTTGAGACAAAGCTACAGCAGTGGAGTCATCATTCTGAACTTGTTTCTGTTCAGAAGATTGAAACAGACTCCCATAAACAACAAGACAATAATGTTACAGTTCATTCAGATTTAGTACCCCATAAAGCAGCAGTTGTACATGAAGACGTAGAAACTCAGTCTGCACCTCCCAAGCCCATCATCAGACCTTGGGAACAGCTTGTCCACAACAAGCATAGAACTGGTCTTGGATATGACAAGGACTTGTCCTTTCATATTCCAGACTACTCAAAGCCCATTTAGTTTCAGAGTGCTGGATTCATTCATGACAGTTCGCATCCAACTGTTCCAGATTTTGCTCTCTTCCACAACAACAACAACAACAGATTGTGCAATGCCAACACTGTGACCGAGTTGGCCATCTGAAAGATCACTGTTTTGATCTTCATCCATGTAAGCACTGTCATAAAACCACCCATTCTTCACACAGATGCTTCAAAAACAAATGTCCTGCGAGAACAAAGATTCATCTTGGATGGATCGCTTCTTGGCAATGGGCATCAACAGCTAAGAAGATATTTCAATCACATGTCAGAACTTGTTCTAGAGTATTGAGCAATCTTGCAGTTGAGTTTTCTCCATCATCTCACCTTGTATCTGACAGGGGGGGAAATGATGGTCATCTACAAGCTTCAAAGTCACATCAAGCGAGCCTGAGCCACAACCTGCCATACCAGATTCAGAGTTGTAGCCAGAAACAAAGATGCCCCTGAGCATGTCTTCAGTTGGTAATCTGGGACACTTCCTCTAGCAGAAGACTTTAGCTTCTTGCCAGTTTTGGAAGAATTTCAGGAACAAAATTGAGAACACTTCCTCTAGCAGACGACTTCATCTTCTCGCCAGTTTTGGAAGAGTTCCAGGAATTGCATTAAGCATTCCAGAGTTGTTAGTCATCCTTAAACCATCACAGGTTGAGACTTTCCCTTTTAGGTTGAAGTTCTCCCTTTTATGCGAGGTGAGACCTCCCTTTCATGGTTGAAGGTTTCCCACTTCAAAACAATAGGAGCACTTCCTCTAGCAGAAGACTTCAGCTTCTTGCCAGTTTTAGAAGAGTTCCGGGAATTGCACTAAGCATTCCAGTGTTGGTGGTTATCCTTAAACCACCGCCCTTTATACCAACATTTCAGAGAGCACATTCAGCCTAGTGCTGCCATTCATTTTTGCACATTTTCTATTACAACTCTCTTCTTGGACTCATACATAACCCTTCGGATTAAGGGGGGGAATGTTGGACACCTAATCCTCAATGGGTTAGTGTGGAAGCCGAATAGACAAAAAGAAGTCCAAGAGACCTTGGGATGTGAAACCCAACAGTCAAACAATGTACTATAAATGTATATCAGTTGTTAATAAAAGATGTACTCTCATGTTATATCCTTCAGATTCCTTTGTTGCTCATGTGTGTTTAACAAAAGGTGCTGGGGCAACAGGTCACAGCAGCAGTAGAGTTACCCCCATTGGATGATGAGGGCCACTTGGTTTTGGATTCTGAGACCATCTTGGAGAGTAGGGAGAGGAAGCTAAGGAGCAGGATAATCAAGGAGTTCTTGGTATGATGGAAGAACTTGCCGGATAAGGATGCCAGCTGGGAGGGTGAGCACATTTTGGAGCACCCAGCTCTGAGGTTGCTTGAGGGCAAGCAACGTTTGGGAGGGGAGGACTGTCATTTCCCTTCTCAAACACATTTGTAACAGGTTATCTCTACACATTTTTGCAGATTTTTGGCTAAGGAAAGGAGCCCAATAGTTTCGACTTAGGGACTTAGGAGAAACTTCGGTTTAATTTGTTTGCTAGTGGAAGGTGGGGGCCACCCATGTGGGAATTCGAACTATGCCATTCGAATGGCTTGGAGGGAATTCGAAATGTTGCATGGAGGGGCACACATGAATCAAGGAAGGTCCACGAAGACAAAAGGAGGAAGAGGCTCTCATTTGGATCATTCATTCACCTTGCAAATAGAATTTACTTTACTATTTGCTTAGCTACTAAGCCAAGTCAACTCGCTGTTTGGCCACGAATCTCTCAAGCGGGAGATTCAAACTTACCTTCGAGGGACTTCGAGTGCCAGCCCTAGGAAGGTAGTTCCACTAGCATTTACAGGAGATCCGGGGAGTTTCTACAACACCACCACTCAGCTACACGCAGGGAATGCATATTTCTTGACCACAGGGAGAACACACAAAGAGAGATTGAGCCACAATGGACCAGCCACTTGTCGGAGGAGCTAATGAATCCAAAGGACAGCATTAGGCCAGCATTCAGTGAGAGTTTTGGAGCCAAAGAAGCCAACAACTCAACAGTTCAAATTCCAGGCCTAGGAGATAGCGCAAAGGGCCAGTCCAACAATTTCGTTGGTCTTGAAGGCAAGAGCTACAACCTAGAAAATCATCCGAGAAGTCAGGAAATTTGTAGGAGGGATCAACCCAACACTTTGGACACTTTCTAGGAGGTTTTACAGTCAGAATCCAGCAGGGTGAGTTTTGTAGTTGCAGTTGAAGTTGGGCTCCTTGGGGATCGAATTTCAGAAATCTGAACCAACCAACTTCCTTCGTGGGTTTTTCTGGGTTTAGACCAAGGAGTCAAGAGCTTGAATCTCATAATTTTCTGAGCACAGGAAGCAGTTATTCCAACCATTTGAAGTCAATAGAATGAGTAGTTTTCCGGGCAGCGCAGCGCAGTTTGGTGCAACAGTTGTAGCAGCCATCAGTTCAACTATTGCTCACCTGGGTTTGGTCATGCTTGTCATTGTGACAAGCCCAGGTGCACCTTTCTATTTTCTATTGTATTTTGCTCTTGGAAAAGTAATAAAATGGCTCAGCAATTCCTTATTTCTAGCATTTCCATGGGTGCTTAGTGTCTATTTCGTTTTTCTGTTTGCTGAACTGATTGTATGCTTGTATATCGCTCGTATTCCTACCTCGGAACATTACAAAATTCACTAGAAGCTTTGCCCGATTTTATAGGAAATGGCAGTCTGGAAACTGCAATAATATATATTAAAAAAATAAATATATAAAAAAATAAAAGAGATAGCTGATCATCAATACAGTACGAATAAAGACTTAATATTAAAATGCATAAAACATTATTAGTATAAATTTTCATGTATAATATTAATATTATAACATTGAATTTGACCAAACAGTGCATGGGCCTTTTAGTTTTTCAATGACCTATTCATATGTAAATGGTAGGCCTATAACTTGTTCATCTCATCAATATGGACACTTTATGGAAATATAATTCAATGTCTCTGCAAAATTGAATTCACTGTTAATTTTAACTATAACCCGAGTGCAAGCTTCTTGTTCTCTGCAATTTATTTGTTCACTAAACGCTTTGTAATTACTTTGTTTTTAAGATGGGCTTTTCAAGTTTGCTCTGCTAATTGTGTTGCCATCAATGTTATGAGAATCAGACCGAACTGGATTGAATTGGCTGGTCTGACCGTTTTCAAGGAAAAATCAGACCGAAATGGGGTCATGGACCAGAAAAGGCTGGTTCGGTACCGAACCAACCTTTTTTAGCTGAACCAGACTGTTCGGTACCAAATCAGCTGATTTGGACAACACTACCAAGAACTTTTTGCATGCAATTGTTTTTTGTAAGGCAATAATTTATCACTGGGAAAGCCTAGTGTTTGACTAGGTTGCCCTACTAATTCTATGCAATTAATGGTAATGTTAAAAATTTAAGTATTACCATTAATTGAATCAGGATGTTTGAGAGTGGTTCTGACCTCATTGGATTTCATATGCAAAAATTAGAATTTTAGATCCCACTCAAAATCCAACAAACTTAACAGATTTTCAGGATTTTGAGGATTGAGGGGATTGCAATGTGTCCATTGGATTATGCCATGTATGAGGGTATGTAATTAGCATTTAATCAAGAGCACCAAGCACTCTATGTACCTTGATGTTAGTGGCATTGATTGTTGAACTCTTCTATCATGACCCTACTAAAAATGTACCCATCATTCAAACAAAATTGTGACTTGACATGCTAAGCTTTTGCTATCTTATTTTATTGCCTAGAGGGTGATATTGATGACAAAGATTCTAATATAGCAATGATTTTGATGATATGTAAGTATTTATTGTAGCATGATTTTTTTGGATGCTAGAGGCCATCTAGGGCATGTTTGTTGATGTATTTTTGGTTCAGAGATGGATTGCACTCAGTGCAATTTTGGTTATGTGCACCCTTACATGCTATGTAAAAGAGAACTTTTGTTTATTTTGTGTGTAAATGGTTTGGATTCATATGGATGCACATGAACATATATGTTTTTCTTTAAAATTTGAATATTTGTGTTTTTGGTTGATCGGTTTTTTGGTCCGTTTTTTTTACCAGTTCCAGTTCAGTGCTGATCAGTTGCCAATTTGGGGGGTCGACTGGTTCGATCAATAGTTTGGTTCTAATAACATTGGTTGTCATTCCTAACACAATTTTTCCAGAAATGTTTACTTCTTATTGGTTACCATAGCCAATGCTCATCAATTAATGGATATATATATATATATATCCAAGCAAATTACTTACACACGCCAATGTATGGCTGTAGGTAATTACCCATTGAATACACACACAGCTGTAGTTATCACAGATGCATTGGATGGGCTATGTAAAGCAGTCAAACAATGGCTATGGGTGAAAGTGTAAGGCAGTGCTGATAGACTCCATTCATCACCCTAATGAATGGTCTCGCCTTGGGAAAAAATGTGGTATAGAACAAATAGATTAAAAGTTGAAACATAGGTATCGATTTATGCCAGCGTAGAGGCCGTAGGCAAAGAATTAACGAACGATAAAGCTGTAGCTACAACAGCCATCAAGATAATTGAGAGATGGGAAATCATGCTGTAGTTATCAATGTTATCAGAACTGGACTGGTTCTTTATCAAACTGGCCATAAATGCCAAAACTGGTTGGTTCCATTGGAAGCATACAACCAGTGATGGGACCACTTAAAGTCCTTTTTCTTTTGTTTTATATTTTTAAATCAATTAAATAAAAAGGCAAAACAATAAACCTAACCCTAGGCCACCTTAATGCCATGTAAAGAGGTTCCCATCAACTTCCCAACCTCCATTTTGTTCATACAATTCATTTGAACAATTTGGAAAATTTGAGCTGAGTTTCTTGGACTGATTTAAAGAGCTGATTGAAGGGCTGATTTGGAGAGTTTTTGGACTGATTAGGAGCTGATTCAAAAGTTTATGTTTAGAATTTCTTCGGCTGGTTTGGCTCTGATTCAGTGGTTGATTTTCATAATTTCTTGTGTTGTCATAGAGATGTTTTTTCTGCTGTTAGGGGCTGTTTTGGAGTCTGGACTATTAGAGTGTTCTTCTTCTTTTAATTTGGAAGGCTTGTGAAGGTAAGTAAAAAATGCCTTTAAGTTTTTAAACCCTAATCAATAATCTATATACAATTGTTGTTTTTCCTAGTAATTAAGAATTCCTAGGGTTTTATTTGCAGTTTTTTTTTTTGTTGGTATAAAACTTGCCATGGTTCTGAAAGAGAAGAAGGATCCAGCATGGGATCACTGCCAATTGGTTGCTGTGGAATAAATGGTATGCAACTATTCGTAGAAGGAAGTTAGTTTGGGGGGAGCGGATTTATAGGTTGAAAAAAATGCTTAGCACATGCAAGAGGGAATATAAAGCCTTGCTTAGAATTCTTTGACGATCTAAAAGCTAAGATGCTAGGTTGTCTTCAATCCTACCAAGTAGATAAAGCCAAGTCCAAAAAGGTTCAAAAAGAGATAGGGAGAAGTTTAGGTTCATTTCTTAATGAAACTCAAGATCAAATCCTTAGTTTAGAAGAATCCTCTAGTTTTCATGTTAACGACCCTATTCCTTTTACAATGGCAATGCAAAACGAACCTAAAGAAGAGTTTGTCACTGGCTCTGGTCCATCCAATTTGAAGAGGCTGGAAAAGCTTGACTCGTTCTTTGTACCTTGCACCACCCCTAGTACTCAACCCATCATCAATGCTAAATGGAAGAAGATGGAATGGAGGCTGCTTCAGAACGCATTGCTAGATGGTGGTACGATGCAAACATACATTTCAATGCTACTAATTCCACATATTATGAACTTATGCTAGATGCTATAGCTTCATGTGGTTTGAGCTTTAAAGGCCCTAGTTTTTATGATATTAAGGGACCACTTTTACAAAATGAGGTTCAAAGAATCGTTGAATATCTTATAAAATTCAAGGAGTGATGGAGTAATTTAGGGTGCATAATCATGTTTGATAGATGGATTGATGGAAGATCTCGCACCATTGTTAATTTTCTAACTCCTAGCCTAAAGGAACCATGTTTCTTAAATCTCTGGATGCATATAATTAGGTGAAGGATGCACACTTATTATTTTTTCTTTTGGATGAAGTAGTTGAGGAGTTGGGGGTGGAGAGTGTTGTACAAGACATCACAGACAATGCTTCCAATTATGTTGTGATGGGAAAGATGTTGGAGGAACAATGCACATTGCCCAACCATTTGGTGGACTTCATGTGCAACCCATTGATTGGACCTCATGTTTGGGATATTGGCAAAATTGAGTGGGTGAAGAAGTGGGGAACAAGCAAAAAACATAGCAAGGTACATCTACGACCACACATGGGTTTTGAACCTATGAGGAAAAACATCAAGGGCAAAGAGCTTGTTTGGTCAGCTATTACATGATTTGCAATGAACTTTCTTACGTTGCAATCTATGCTTTAACAAAGAGCCAAATTTTGAAAGACATTCTCTTCTAATGAGTGGAATGCATCTCAGTGGAGCAAAAACATTGAAGGAAAAGATAGTTAACAAAGTTTTTGTAATTACCTTTTGGAAAAAGGAAGAAGAGATAATACAATTAGTGAGCCTCTGGTGAGAGTCTTGCAAATGGTGGATGGTGATAAACTTGCCATGGGTTTTATTTACGAGGCCATGAATCAGGCCAAAGAGGCAATAGAGGCAACATATTTTGATAAAAGAGAAAAGTGTCTTTCTCTATGGAAAATCATGCATGATAAATGGAACAAACAACTCCATCAACCTTTACATGTAGCTGGCTATTACTTGAACCCAACGGAAGTAATTCTAGTTTTTAAGTTATTCATTGCACAAGTTTAGATAAAGTTTCAAAGTCAATTGATGAAGCCTCTTTGTCTTCTAAAGGTACCATTATACAACATATTTTGAAGCATATGGAGAGGTGAAAGGAGGATTGTACAAATGCATTAAGCACATGGTCCTTGATCCCAAGCTACAAGATGGGATACATGGTAAGCTCTTGCATTTCAATGAGAGTATTAATACCTTTGTGATGTTTATGGCTCTATGAAGCATATTGAAGGATCCATCAGGTAAGTAATTTCAAAGTTTTCAAAATATATTTATTCATTGCAAAAGATGAGTCAAAGTTTCAAACTCAGTTGCTAAAGCTTCTCTACTTTCAACTCTTATTGCAACTTATTGGTGGGGATGGTTTGGTGGGCAATGCCTTGATTTGAAAATGTTTGCAATTCAAATATTGAGCCAAACATGCAGTGCTTTTAGGTGAATGGAATTGGAGAGTTTTTGAGCATATACACACCAAAAACTGTTGAATGATATGATTTGTGTTTAGTACAACCTTAGATTGAGACACAATTAATGGTTGAACAAGACATCTAAATCAAACATCATAGTCTTGGATGATGTTGATCCCTCGTTAGAGTGGGTTGTGGAGATTTCTAGAGCAAGATTTTACAATGAAGACCTATCTTGGATGGACATGGACCCCCTTTCATAAATAGAGAACATTGTTGTTGGATAGGTACTTTTAGGGGCAGGGGAATCAAGTTGGAATCCCATTTTGAGTCTAGTCATGTTGAGGATGTAGAGTTGGCTCCATTTCATTCCAAATGCCTTCAAGTGATGTTCATGAGTTGAGTGATATTTCATTTGTTATAGGTTTGAGGAAAAACATCCTTTCAGTTTCTTGCATGATAGAGATACATTGGAGGGTCAAATTTGAGGGACAAAAATGCACCATTAGTGATTGTAGTCTATCCATTATGAGGAATTAGGCTAGAGGAGTGAGAGAGGGTGGTCTTTACAAACTACTAATGATCTAGTCGTACTCTTACATTCTAGCAAGGCGCTGGTAGGGCCTTTTAGTTCTCAGGGCACATAAATGGCAAGATATGATGGAGCCATGTTCAGTTTCAAGCTTAGACACTCTAATTGTATCTAATATAGAGGAGGATGTGACGTCTCTCAATGTGTAGAGTTCTCCTTTAGTGATTGAGGAGAATGTGGAGATTGCTGATACAAAGGCTTAAGAACATATAAGAGCACCTGGGCCATTATGAGGGTGACTATACCTCGTAGGAGATATCCTAGTCATGTAGCATTTGTTTCCTCCATCCATGAGACTTCTAGTTGTTCATTGTAGAGGTGTGATGCCTTGATGTAGGATGTTGAGATTGGTTCCAGAGTTGTAGTTGATGGGAGTATCATGGAGTATGGCGCTAGGAGGAATTTTGGATTCTCTCATATAGAGGAAATTTCCCTTGGGAATACTCTTACTTTTGGATTCTCTTTAGATGAGAGAGTTGACCTAATTTAGGCTGGTTCAACTGCCTTAGGATTTGGGGTGTAGGAGACAGATTCTCACGTTGATAGGTTGATGATGAAATTTCATAGTTTGATGACTATAACACGAGCTTTGTATTTAGGGATTGACTTGACCTTGTGTGGAGATGTGATTTTCTTCGTAGGATATCCTAGAGAGTTTGTGACATAGTTTTCATTGATGTTAGTCCGTGGTGTTGACTCTGAGCATGATGAAGTTTGGTAGGTTGGTATTGATTTGGGAGATATTTTGTGATATTCATAGATGGTCATTATTCATTAGATGATTGAGATGTTGTGATAGCATTGTTGAAAACTTTGTTGTAGATGACAATGGTTGATTTTGGGACTACAACGAGTTGCAGGGAGAGTTAATAAGTATTAGTGAAAACGCTTTCCTCGTAAAGAGGGAGTGTATGGTACAACTATGGGGATGGCTAGGCATGGTGAACTAGGCGCATCTTCCTCATCCAATAGGTGAATTTCGAGCAATCTTTGAACATCTTTGGGGATCCATGGAGTGTTTTGTATTGTTGTGGAGGCCCATGGCTCTCTACACACCCCTACATGTGCCAATGTAGCCCTCTGGAGGGTTAAGACCCCGTATAGGGAGACCAAACCCAAAATGGAGACCACCTGCAATCACGGATAAGATCCAATGTGTCCCCTAGCCTTCCAGTACAACAAGTAATCAAAGGAAATTGAGTTAAAGAGCTTACAAATTGTGGACAATAGGTGGACACTTCATAATGGCATGCCCTTCCATAGTGGGCCTTGGCATGTGCTAATCTCTCCAAGATCCAAATGGAGTTAACCAAGTACCCTATTAGGTGGTTTCTCTACCTTTAAAGGGGATAGTATGTCTAGGGTACATCCTTCAAACTTCAAAGGGTGGTGGCATGTGATAAAGATATGAATGGAGTACGGGATGGAAGGGGCAACCTTAGGCCACATGCTGGGGTACAAGGGTAGCTAGTAAAAGATAAGTCCACACTTGGGTATATAATGTATAGGAGGAAGCAATCATGGTATATGAGGTGCCTCGACCTTGATTTTTCCACCCTTCTTTATATGCATTTTACCTTTTATGGTTTTTCTTTGATTAACTGCTTGGGGCTCAAGGGATAAGAGCATGATGTGTAAGGTAGAGCAATGGATACCCCCTTTAACATAGGGTGGTTCATTGCCCACCAGGGGTTGGGACAGTTATGGGTTCTTGAATGATAAAGGAGGCTCATCTAAGGCCTATATGAACTGTTAGTTTTTGGTAGCATCAGAAGTGTTGTAGCCTTGAAAATTGGTGGAGAGGCTAAGGCACATGAGTTCTAAAGAACCCAGAAACCGTTTGGTGAAATTCCACCTGGATTGTTTATTAAAATAATTAATATTTTTTAATGGGGTTCTTAAGTCTAAACTTAGGGAAGTTAAAATATTAATGGGTATTAATCAAAATATAGGTGAGAATGATCTAGAAGGCGGATCAAGTCATGTTTTAATCTTAGCCGTTGATTAGAGGCTTAATCTCGGCCGTTGAAGACTCAACATGAAAAGTATGAAATGGAGGCTTGGGGTTCATTTGGAAATACACACAGAGAGATTGAGGAAATCGATTTTCTGAGGTGAGAAGTTCTCAGGAGAAAAATTGATTGGGGAGATCTTGCAGCAGAGGGGTAGTGAGAATCCAGAAGGAGTTTCCGGAGGACACTGACAGCGAGGCGGAGAGAGCTTGCAAAGAGGCAGCGCAATAGCTAGGAGAGCTGATGTAGAAAATTTGCATGTCACGTAGAGTCTAGAACTGCTGAAACAACCGAAACTGCCGAGAGAGCTGACACAGAAAAATTCTTTGTCACGCAGAATCTTGAACTGTCAGAACTGTTGGAATAATCGGGAGAGTTGACGTAGAGGGCAGAGAAGATAATGTAGGGTTGACACAGAGCCAACACAGAAATAGCTGGGGTTAGCTAGTCTTGTGCTGGATCAACTAGAATTCTGCCGGGTGAAGTGAGGTAAAACTCACTTAGATTTTCCGCCAATATTTTTCTCTGTAAAGGATTGCCAGATGAGCATCCTAGATTTGTATTCAGATATTTCTCCTGCATAATAATAAACCCTCAGAGCTGGTGCACCGGTTTTCCCGCATTGGGTTTTTTCGGGGACTATTGTGTCTAAAAATAAGTGTGTCCTATGTATCTTGTTCTTTGCTCTAGTTTCTGTTTCATGAGATCAAATATTTAGTTAGTGTAGGCTGCAAAAGTAATTTGCTTCAGTATTCAGAAGAATAACTCGATGAATGTAATTAAAAAATCAAGTAGGTGAAGTAGATTCAGATTTGCTACAGTAAGGGTTCCTTTGAGTGTAGGAATTTTCACAGGAACGAGGGTGATGGCCATGATAATGGGGTAGAGCTTATGTATTGGCTTTTGCCCATGTGCTAAATGTGTTTGTCCCGACCATCTTTTGCATTTTGTGGTACATTTTCTTGTTGAATGCGGCCAATTATGCTTTTGCTTTTCTTTTCAGTTGCATCAACCTCCGAGGCATTATTATAGGCCCGACCCAAGGTGTGGGCAAGGGGAGCGGTAAGGATAACCCTATGTGGACCCAAGCGGGAGAAATGATGAATGGAGTTATAATGAGTGGAAGGGGGTGATATATGTGGATGAGGGAGTGAGACCACGCAACCAAAATCAGGGTTTCCCATGTAGTACCATCCCTAAAGCCTAAATGTCAGTAAAAGAGATCCCAGGGGACTAGGGTCCAAGGTTAACATCTAAAAGAGGTATGGGGGACAAGAGTATAGACCTAGCCCACTCTTTCCGCCAAATCTCCCCATTAATCCATGCCCAGAAGTATTCATGATAAGCAAACTACAGTACTCAATTACGAAATGACAAGGCATACCTTTAGGTTTGGGAGGCCCACCTTCAAACATACGATCATGACAGTTGGGTGAGGGACGACATGGCTGGCTCAGGTGGTGGAGAAATGGCACAACGAGTTAGTTGGTGGCTGCAAGGGGCTACTGGTTGAGGACCATCTTGGAGAAAATTTTCTCCAAGGGATATCACCCACAAAATGGTGGGTAACAAGGCTGAAAGGGGTTGATCCTTGCGTGAGGCGAGTCATAGGAAGCAGGGAGAATAATTTGTATCGTTTAAGAGGACAATTAGTGAAAACCCTAGTACATAAAATTGACAACCATAATGACATTTGGCACAGGAGAATGGGACACCTACACTACGGGGCTCTACCATTGTTATAGGAGATCTTCATTGGTTTTTCGGAGTTCAGTATAAAGCATGATGGTGTTTGTAAGGGATGTTGGAAATACTGAGAGGGGGGGTGAATCAATCTTTCTTTTCAATTATTATTTTTATCAGTTAAAACATTTATAATTGGAACACATAAATAGATAACAGGAATAGATGCTTTTATTAATGTGATCTTTGCAATAAATCAAGTACAGTATGTATACATATATATGGTTTCAATTAGTTGCCAAGCACCAACTTGGACTCTTTGTGAGGCTCCAACCTCCAGAGCACCAACTCTGTCTTGTTAAGGCACCAACCTTGAATTTCGGAGCACCAACTCCCAGGACACCAATCCTTTCAGTTTTGAGGCACCAACCTCAAGGGCTCCAACCCTCTGCTGTAAACTGTTTGGATCTGTTTGGTTGTAATTCTCTGCTCCCAACCCTGCTGGACCTATGACTTACTTCTGTTCTCCTGTTCCTTCCACTTCTGCCAGAACTTCGGCTTCCTTTTTTTCTTACAGTTCGCCAGCACCTCAAACTTTCTCTTGTTCTCTGTTTTATATGCCTGATACTCCTGACCTTTGGCTTCCACTCGTTTCCTCTTCGCTCGCTTGATCTTTCAACTTCCTCTGCGCTCACTCTTCAGCTTCCTCTGTCTCTTCAGATTCATCAAATTCTTACTGGACACGTTAATGCGGAAGAGAGGCCGTATTATAATAATATTGCATATGAAAGAAATAACTATATCAGAGAGGCCCCCCTTTTTTTCAATATTCATACAATGGACCCAACATTCTTTATGACAATCGTATCATTCCTTTAATCGCAATCGCAGCTTTCGTAGTCGCAACTCTTTGTTTTCATGATAGAACATTGCCGATGCCCCTTAACATCCTTTGTCCTCCTGTAACAATATCATAGATTAACATAGTTAGAAACATATAATGGGTGGTCCCACATGCCACGTCACAATCTCAATGGCAATTGCAGCGTTCAGGAGGTCTTTTATAAGTCATGTCTATAACATCGCCAATGGCCGATTACCGATTGCCCCTACTGGATGCGATATGATTATAAACTGTTGTTAATAACTCCGTCGGGTCCATAGCTCCATCGCAATCGGCGGATTTAACATCCCTTAGAGACTAGCGATACAATGGATGCAATATTACATTAAGGCGGTTTATAATGGAGCCGCAAGTCTGCATATATTATCGCAATCGGAGGTTTCGGGGGTGACAACCCTTTATAACTTGCGATATGAGGGTTCTGATGGGTGGACGCGATATTATATTACATCATATTATAATGGTCTCGTGGGTCCATCCATATATATATATATATATATATCGCAATTGCATATTTTATCATGACACGGCTTTACACTCTTGCGGTATTCCTTAGCGATCCTCCACCATTGACCTTTTCTCAAGATCTAATGGTCTCAACTTAACCTGATCAACTCAAAACTGTCCGTTGATCCTTCGCTGTTGATCAACCCGCGCTAGATCCAACGACCTTCATGCATTTCGGGTGAGCCACTTGCAAGAGAAATAACCACCTGAAAAAGTGGTTTTCTCTCTCCACCCGAGTGCTACGTGTCGCTTAGTTAATGGAATCAGACGCTCTCCTCTAAATACCACTTATCGCCTAGCGTCCGCTTGATAACCACTGCCACTATTACAAACCTGCCGGTTAACCACTCGAAAATGTGGTTTCAAATGACTCTTCCTCTATGCTTCTCTTGCTCCTCTAATCAGTCTTCCCTTTGGATTCCGATAGTTCTTCTTTGGCATATATTACATGCGATGCTCCTCCGTTAACTGCTCTTTCGCTGGCTTCTCCTCCTGATGTGTGTTCCTCTTTGTTCCTGCTAATGAACTTCTTCCCTGCTTTGATAGCTCCTATGACTTCCGATATTCTCTCCAATGGCTTGACTGTCTTGGCTTTCCTCTGGTTTCTCCTCATGGCTTCTTGCTCCGCTTCTCCTAGAATATTGCCATATTGACATCAATGACAATCTAGGTCAACAATCTCCCCCTTTGTTATTGATGGCAATATTCTTCTTCTCTCCCCCTTTGACATCAATGGCAAAGGAGTGCTCAGGGACTCCCCCTGTCCTACATCATCTTTATGAATCAACTTAAGTGATGCTAAAGAGATAACCCCCATCTTTTGACAAAGATGTTCAAATGCTTCTCGAGGAAGAGGTTTTGTGAAAATATTAACTATCTGCTCCTTAGTATTGATATATTCCAAGATGATGTTTTGTTCAACTACTTGTTCACGAAGGAAATGATACTTGATTGGTATATGTTTGGTCTTTGAGTGCATCACTGGATTTTTGCTGAGGCTGATCGCACTTGTGTTATCACAATAGATGGTAATTGGTTGATCTGTACCTATGTTGACATCTTTTAGAGCTTCCTTCATCCATAGTATTTGAGTACAACAATGTGCAACAGCTATATGCTCGGCTTCAACTGTAGATAGTGATATGGATCTCTGTTTTTTGCTGAGCCAAGATACTAAACAGTCTCCCAGGAAGAATGCATTTCCACTAGTACTTTTCCGATCATCGACACTTCCGGCCCAATCAGCGTCGGTGTATGCAGTTAAAGTAAGAGTTGAGCTCTTAGGGTACCAGAGACCGAAATTAGGAGTTCCTTTCAGGTAGCTGAGAATTCTTTTTACAACCAATAAATGGGATTTTTTAGGCGTGATTGAAATCTTCCCACCATTCCTACTGCTTGCATAATGTCGGGTCTCCTAGCAGTTAAGTACAGAAGGGCTCCAATTATTGACCTGTAATGAGTTGCATCTATTGGAGGGGAGTCATTATTTTTGCTCAATTTGCAATTTGTGGTCATAGGTGTGCTCATGGGTGCACAGTCTTCCATTCCATATCTTTTAAGCATGTCTTTAAGATATTTGGCTTGAGATATAAACATGTCTGCCGTGGTTTGAGATACTTGTAGTCCAAGGAAGTGAGATAACTCTCCTATCATTGACATCTCGAACTCTTTTGACATATTTTGAGAAAACTGATGGCTCATCTCATCATTATTACTAGCAAAAATCAGATCATCAACATAAACAAGTGTGACTAGCAACTTATCCTCATCCGTCTTTATGTAGAGATTACTTCCTGCCACCCCCTTCTTGAAGCCTTGTTGTTGTAGATAGTGATCCAATCTTGCGTACCAAGCTCTAGGAGCTTGTTTCAACCCATATAATGCCTTTTTCAACTTACAAACAAAGTCTTTTCCTTCTATTAGATTAAACCCTTTTGGTTGCTCCATGTAGACTTCTTCCTTGAGTTCCCCATTCAGAAATGCTGATTTTACGTCCATTTGATAGATTTTGAATACTTTTGAGCAAGCAAATGCCAAGAACATCCTGATAGCTTCCACACGAGCTACTGGTGCAAATGTTTCTTCAAAGTCAATTCCTTCAATTTGTGAATAGCCTTTACAAACAAGCCTTGCCTTGTTTCTGATGATTTGTCCATCTTCATTCATTTTGTTTTTAAACACCCACTTGGTTCCTATTATGTTTTTGTCCTTTAGACGAGGTACCAGTTCCCATGTCTCATTCTTCTCAATTTGAGACATTTCTTCTTCCATGGTTTTTACCCAATGAGGATCCTTACTTGCTTGAGTAAATGTTTTTGGTTCTATCATGGATAGAAGAGCAACATCATTCTTCTTTAGTGTACTAGTCATCCTTCTTCGGGTTTGCACCCCTTCATCCATATTGCCAATAATCTGCTCTTCTGGGTGATATTTTTGGAGAAATTTCATCTTTGAAGGGGTTTGAGATGGTTCTTTTTCCTTGGTTTTTCTTGGTCTTTTTCTTCTTTTTTCAGGTTCTTCTTCTTTAATGAGAGGATCAACTTCATGTTCTTCAATTTATTTTTCTGGAAGGTCTTCATCAATTTTTACATTAATGCTTTCCACTATTTTCCGTAGTCGGTTATTGTAGCACCTGTAGGCTTTGCTTCTTATAGAATATCCAAGAAAGATCCCTTCGTCAACCTGTGAATCAAATTTTCCTGGTGAGCCATCATTGATTTTTATGAAGCACCTGCTTCCAAAAATCTTGAAGTATTTTACTGAAGCAGGTCTTCCTTTCCATAATTCATAAGGAGTCTTTTCATTATTTGGTCTTAATTGAGTTCGATTCAAGGTATAGACAGCTGTCCCGACTGCTTCTCTATAGAATTTTGGCTGCAAGTCAGCTACTATTAACATTGTTCTTGCCATTTCTTGAACTGTTCGGTTTCTTCTTTCAACGACCCCATTTTGCTTGGGTGTTCTGGCAGCAGAGAGTTCTCTTTTAATTCCATGTGTTCTACAGAATTCATTAAATTCTTTTGATGTGAATTCTCCCCCTCTATCTGTTCTGAGGCACTTAATCTTTGAGTCCTTTTCATTTTCTACAAGAGCTTTAAGATTCTTAAAACACTCAAATGCTTCAGATTTATAGTTTATAAAATATATCCACATCATTCTAGTATAGTCATCAACAAATAAAGCAAAGTACCTTTCTCCTTGGAGTGCCAGAGTTCTAGTTGGTCCACATAAATCTCAACCCAGTTATAGACTGGTTCAGTAGAGCAAACTTGTATGACGTGCCACATGTATGGGTTGTGGGAGATTAGTCTATAACCCATGTTTTCACTTTGTCTTTCCTTTTGTTTGGACATTGGCTTACATAATGTCTTGGTTTGTGACATGCAAAGCACTTGAATTTTCTTATGTCCTTCTTCCCATCATGAGGGAATCCTTCTTCTCCTTTGTTCAGTTTGGCAGTCCCCTTGCCCATTTTTGCATGACCTTCTTTTGATGATCACTGCACTGTGTACTGATCACCTTAGATACTAAAGCATTATGCTTCCATCGAGCTACTCCCTTTGAAGGTGTTCTCCACTATACCCATCAATTCTCTGAAATAGACGAACTCTGCTCTCCCTAGAGCCTTTGTGAGTATAGCTGCCCCCTGCTGTTCTATGGGAACATACTAAAGTTGAAGTGATCCACACTGCACACAATCTCTTTCATATCCCCAATTATTAAATTTCTGTGCAAGGAGCAATTCCAGTTTTGCAATTTCTTTTTCTATTGAAATATTTTGGCGTTGGACTTAGGAGTTGGGTTAGAAGCATTAGAATTGAATTTTTGCCAAAGGAAAAGAAGACAACTTAGGAAAAACGGGGCAAAAATGAAAAAGGGTGAATGTGGAGGCCACACAAAAGGAAAATCGAACCCATATTGGAAATTTGACCCACATGGAGGGAAAGCACTCAAAGGGGGCTCGATTTGGTGGGGACCACATGGGGAAGAGGAGAGTAGCTACAAAAGACAGGCAAACTCAATTTTGGGGTTCTTTGTTCATTCATCTATCTTAGAGTTTGTTTGTGTTGATAGCCAAGTCAACTGGTGCTTTGAGCACAAGAATTTCCAACGAGATATTCCAGCCTCTCTTTCAGTGGACTTTGAGTGCCATGCTAAGGAGGAATTTCTGAATTCATTGGGAGGTGAATTTGCTGGAGTTCATGGTAGATTTCAGCCTGTTGTCGCACAGATTGTCACGACAACGCTCAAACCGGGGGCTGTCACTCTGATCCCCGATCTCTCCGTTTAAGCCTGTCTCCCGCGGCTAAGGGGGGTAGACCCTGAAAGGAGATGGACGACCAACTGTGAACCCGTTGGTTCGGGAGACACGAAAGAGAAAAGCACTAAATGGATTTGTTTAATTTGATGGACTAGTGCCTTATGGGTTTGATGCTAAAACGATCACTTAATAGATGTTGCAGAAATGTAAACTTTGCACAACAACCATTTATCATCAAATAACTTCGAATAAATGCAAGATATCCAGTAAACTCACGATGTTTTTAACGATGATCTGGCATGCCAAATATTGTATTCAGGCATGCCAAATCACATAAATGATAAACATTAATCCCACATCAAAACTTTAGTCTCAGCAAGAAAAATAGAACGTGATAAAATTCCCAGGCTTAGACTTCAACTGGCAAAAGTATTTCCACGATGTTTTTATGCTTTTTCCGACAAAATTTTAAAGTGAAAAATCTAAACTAAAAGAAAAATTAAAAGTTTAATCTAAAAACTAAGGTCCTAATTTTTTTTTTTTTTTTTTAAAGTTTCTTTATAATATTTTTATATAATATAAAAAAAATAAACCTAAAAAATTTAAATCTAGATCTAAAACCCTAATTAAAAACCCTAAAAGAACTTTTATGATTTTTTTTTGATTTTCAAACCCTAAAAATAAAATAAAATAATATTAAACCTAAACTATATTAACATAACACATATATAGAACTAAACTAAACAAACGTAACCAAACTAAAATAAAAAAGGATTCTACTGACCTACGCTACGCATATTAAACATGTTAAACCCTAAAAAAAATCGAACTTAAATGAACCAAAATGAAAAATCGATTTTCGTTCTCAACCCTTACGTTCTGCTAAACTCCACGATATGTATGGGATATCGAATGCTAGACGGCAGGCAGGCGGACATCAGCGGAACACCCACGCACCTGGAGGTTTACCTGGCCTGTATAAGATGCTGAGGCCGTTGATTTGTTTTGTTGTGTACAGGTGCGACTGAAACAGAACGGGAGCAGCGGAATATGGCGGATATGGAACTCAAATCACACAGCGTGATACTTTGCAGGGTCTGCGCGGAGGATTTGGCAATAAAGAATTTAAATGCAGCTACGTCAACCCACGACTGCTTTTATAAAAAAAATAAAAAAATTCGATGTGGTGTTTGAATACGCAGGTGCCGGAGCAGACAGGAGCAGCGTGCAGGCCCAAGGAAGCTTTGGTGGCGAAAACGAAGAGCAGAGAGAGAGAGCTGGGGCAATGGCTGGCGAATGTTATCGATGGCGAAGAGGAGCTATGACACTCAGTCTACGTAGCGTGAATTTTGCAGGGTCCACGCAGAGGGGAAACAATGTGAGGGTTGCTGGCCTACGTATAGTGCCTCTGGACGGCGGTGATAGCAGATTCCAGACAACGGCAATGAGACTTTGAAATGCAAGCAGGCAGTCTTGATGTGAAAATTTTTTCCAGGCCCTAAAAAAAAAACTTTGGTCAGCGAAACAGTGACCCTGCAAAACCTGAGTTCCCACAAGAACTTTATCCCAGACCTGCAAATGGAAAACAAAATTCTGGATAGTATATATGCAAAATTTAAAATGAAACCCTTCAAGCCAGATCAAAATTTCAAAATTATAGCTCTACAAAGCCAAATTTGTCAGTTACATCAAATAATTTTCAGAAAACTTCAGATTTGCTAATGAAAATGCTTTAGAAATCTCTCATGCAAATAATAAAACAAACTAAATGATTAACCCAGGATCAAAACCAGCTGGGCTTTGCAAAAAGTGCTTATGGGAGTTGGCTGGTTCAGCCGAGAACTTCCCCAAACATCCACTGATCCTCAAGGGTTTCCTGCACAACTCACTTCAACAGTCAATAAAGAGAGAAAAAGCAATATGAGATCTCAAAAACAATGGAGATACCTGCCATTACATCAGAAACCCTAATACTACTCAAACCCTAGCATGTGAACAAGATACCTATGCTCAACAATACTCTTCATTAAGCCTGTTATTAATGGCTGAAAAATAAAATATGCAGAAATGAAATGGCTCACAGCACTTCAGGAGAGTAACACCAGCAAGCTTTTGACCCCAAAGTCTTTCTTTATTAGCACCAGAAAAGTTTACAAGAGAGCTTCTTCAGCACAAGACTCAGATCCAATATATCTCAAATGACCCCTAGCACCCTATTTAAAAGGAAAAATCCCAACGGATAGTTTGAGTGATCCATGTCAAAACAATCTCGACTGTCGATGAGGATCAAGACATCTCTTAATCTCATCCGTCGAATTTTTTTAATGCATTAAAAAATTGAA
>APFE031439068.1:1181-40835 GCA_000404065.3 Pinus taeda | reverse complement strand
AGAAGCTGAAGAACTAGAAGTAGGAGCTATAGGAGGTAGACCACGTCCTCTACTGGTGGCAGGGGTAGCCCGGGCAGGTGGTGTCACCTGGAAACATTACAATCTCCCAATCCTGAAATCCTAAAAAACTGATAAGTCTGCTGCATTCTGAATGAAATCTAAAATTCTACTTTCTAGATATGAAATCCAATGAGGCCGGAACCACTCTCAAACATCCTGAGTCATTTCATGGTAATGTTAAAAATTTAAGTAAAAGGATGAAAATGAAGATTAAGGAGAATGTCACTTTTACTTTAAGAATTTAACATTACCATGAATAGCATATCAATACTAGGGCCTAGAATGCTCAAACCCTCCTTGGCAACAATCACATAGCTCTCCCCTTCCTTCTCCAGCAATCAGAAATGAAAATGATATAAAAAAAAACCAAAATCAGATTTTTATAGGCCATGCAGAAATTTTTTACAGTCACCGGGCGATATTTTCGATCGTCACGCGATATTTCGGAAATCGCATGATATTTTCAAAAGCCGAAAATATCGCAATATTTTGTCGGCGATATATCGGCTCGCCGAAAATATCGCGATATTTCCGAATATCGCCGATATCTCGACGATATTATCAACACTGCTTGCCATCAAACTTCCTCGATCTTTGGAATATGGTGGGTCTTCAATCCAACGTTAAATTCTATGAAATCATGATTAACATTTCTTTTGTTCTCATCATGAGTTTCTTCTACTACCTTTTCGTCATTAGGAAGCCTTTCTTGTAGCAACTTTGTCCAACTTTCCTTCAAACCTTCCCTATCTTTCTTCAAATCTTCCATGTTACCTGTCAATTCTGCTTCTATATCGTCGATACTAGCTTCCATGGCATAGATAAAACTATTTATCTTAGCTTTGATCGCATTCTTCAAATCATCCATCCAATTTCGCTTACTAGGTGTTTCTATTTTCTTGATTCGAGTCATTCTTTTTCTTTCTTTTATGAGTTTGATACTTAAACGACTGTAACTCTGTAATTTTAGATCTCCAAGTTCTGAAATTTCGGCCTTTGGTATCCCTCTGAGTCCTCTTTTCAACCCCATAAGTCTAATTGAGATTGGATTTTCCAAGAAAGAGTTATGCCCAATCTCCCATGATGACCTGATTATAGACTGGTTCAGTAGAGCGAATTTGTATGATGTGCCACGTGTCACTTTTTTGACCTTCAGCCATGAAAACTATACCCAACAAACTATAGTCTGTCTTATTTCTGTCACTTTTTACGAAATTTGAATTCGATGCTCAGAGAGAGTTATAATGATTTTCCCAAGGTCATTTGTTTGATATCGAATTCTGGAGCCCGTTTGAAGTAGCGAAGCCCTAGAATCCAAAGTTATGGTACCAAATGTTAAGCAACTAGCTCACAAAATAGAAGAAGAGATAGATCAACGACTTCAAAATTAGCTTCTTCGAGGGGGCAACCTCCTTTACATTACACAAATGAACAATTCTTAAATGATACAAATGACAAGACTTTCTTTCTATATATATGAGTCTAAGGGGTCACAATATAATCAGAGCCTACATAACAATAATATTGTAAGGGCACAACAATAACAATAATGGGCTTCTATAGGGCACAATAATAACATGGGGACTACATGGGCACACCGATACAATAAGGGGGTTGCACTAATAACAATAAGGGGCTACACTAGTAGTATAGGGACATAACAACAAATCCTTTCTGGGTTTTGTTGGGCTGACTTCAAGGAGTATACTCCTAATTTTGCACAATTTTTGGAGGTGGTTTGGGCCCTCAAACTTCAGTTCACCTACAACAACAGTGGAACAATTTTCTGGGTAAAACACATAGCCTGAAGGAGTCATTTTGGGAGGAGATCTTCAACTATTCTCACCTAGGTATTTGCTTGCTTACATAACAAGCCCAGGTGCACACTTCCCATTCCCCATTGTAATAAAATTCCATGGTTTATCAATAAAATGGCTCAGAAACATTGTTGCTGCCCAATGGAGTTTTATTTTATTGTTGCATGTGTCATTTCTATAATTTATTTGGCTGTTCATATGCTATAGCTAGTGCATGTCTTTGATATTCTACTGTAAATTTCGATTAAGAATACTAAAGTGGTATCATAGCATGTTCCTAGCTAGTGTGGGGAACAAGAGCAGGTGATGCCACCTAGGTACCAAGGAGTTGTTTTCCAGAGGAGTTGTGGAAGAGGAAGAGGTAGGGGCCGAGGTAGAGAGGGAGCACCGGACTCATTTTCTGACACAGAGGTGGAAAACCTAAGAGGGCACATGGAGAACTAGGAGGACAATGAACAACCCAAACATGAAGGGAAAAATCAGGTCCTAGATGAGTTGTTGAGGAACAACCAATAGATGTTGAGGCAAGGCCAACTCATGATGGACATGATGTAGCAGGTGATGGGTTTGCATGTGAATGATAGACCAGAGACAGAACCCAGGCAATGGGGGTTCGAGAGCAGGAGGAGGAAGTCGTACTTACTAGCCTCCACATACCCCTTTGCGTGGCCAAACTGCTCCCCTCATGATGCCCCATTTTGTGGATGATTTGAGCAAGATAGGGAGCCTGACCATGTAGTAGATCTGGTGAACTCAGTTGCCTCAGGTATTGATGAGTATGAGGGGCTAGACCAGTGTTGAGAACATCTCAATAACATCCCGATTTTATCTCGAAATCAAATTTTATTGGCCTAGCTGACGTTTTCTGATTTTTAAAGATATTTTTATGGTATCTTAATTTTGCCAATGTTTGCAGATTTTTACTGATATTTTCTTGACTTTTACGATTTTTTGGTTTTTCGGACCCTTATTGATTTTGTCCCGACGCTGATGTTCGGAACATTGGGCTAGACCCCAAGATCAGGAGGGTGATGTCTTTTGGGGGGTACCTTCACCTCAAGGAGAGACATGCCACAGGAGTTGGGACTCATTCCTGGGGAGCACAGTCTAATCAGCAGGTGCAAAAGATAACAGGGAAGGTCACACTCCCAAACTATGATGTGTGGGCTAAGAGTTCAGCTAGGGCTTGGGTCCAGAAGCTAGATACCTATTTTCACCTGAATCCCATGCGAGAGACAAATGCTACCAGTTTGCTATGCTACATCTGGAGGGAGATGCACAGGAGTGGTGGTAACACGGCCTGATTACGTTGGGGCGCATTCACATCACCTTTTATACTGAGTTCACCAGGAGATTGATTGAGAAGTTCGAGAGGAAGGAACTTGAGTTGCATTTCAGGGAGTTGGCCCACTTGAGGCAGACAAACAATGCGAAGATCTATATTTTAGAGCTCGAGAGGTTGGTCGTGATGGCATCAGATATCTCGGAGGCCCTGTTGATAATGCTGTTTGTGGAGGGGCTACCTGAGCCATTGTGTGGTTGGGTGAGGGCCTACAAGCCCATGTCCTTATTAGACGCTATTTCCAGGACATGGGACATGATTAACGCAATGACAAAGACCAGGGCCTTGATACCCACCAGACCTACTGCCCCACAGGGGAACCGAGACATTCGTCCACCTCAGAGGGAGTGTGGAGTTGCCATTTGGATGAGGAGACTACATGGGATCTTAGGAGGAGAAAGCTATGCTTCACGCGCCAAGAACCTTGGGCACCTGGGCACAAGTGCACCAAGGGCAAGGCCCATTACATTGAGGTGTATTCAAATAGTGAACTGGATGAGGAGGTTGAGCTAGGCCTAGACCAGGGAGATGAAGGGGTGCATTCATTAGGGGGAGCACCCCCACCACCCCATGGAGGAGGACCATTCACTCCATTTGGGGGAGTTCTCGCTTCACTTTGGGGAGTTCTCGCTTCACTTTGGGGAGTTCTGAAGTACTTGACACTCAAGATTAGAGGTACTGTTCAGGGGCAATGTGTGTCAGTCCTAGTAGACAGTGGGCCCACCCACAACTTTATCGATGCCCAGATGGTGGAGCAGAGGGGCATTCGCACAAAGACATTTGAGGGGTTCTTAGGGCTAATGCTAGGGGACTGGACGATGCAGTGCATGAAGTATGTCCTCAATTTGACTCCGACAATGCAGAACTACTCTGTCATTGACCATTTCTTGTGGTTGATGTTTCGGACACCAATGTGGTGTTGGGTTTCTAGTGGTTGTACTCATTGGGGAGGGTCACCACTGATTGGCAAAGATGATGATGGAGTTTACGGGCCCAGATGGGAAGCCGATAGTGCTGAGGGGAATGCACTCCTACCCACCCCAAACAGTCTCTGCTCATCGAATGGAGGTGGATTTGCGGCATGGGGACATAAAATGGGCAGTGGAGCTCATGATTTCAAAGATAGGGACTCAAACACCACCAGTGCATATGGACATATTAGCTTTGCTGGAGAGGCATCAACAGGTTTTTGGGGAGATTCCTCTAGGCAAACCACCAGTCAGAGGGTTCGAGCACACTATTAAGCCGGAGGAGGGGGTGCATATAGTCATTACTACTCCCCACAGGAACCCCAAAGCCTATCGAGATGAGATCCAAAGGGCAATATAAGAGCTATTGAGATTGGGGCACATCAGGCCTAGTTCGAGTCCCTTTGCTTCTTCTGTGGTGTTGGTGAAGACCAAAGATGGGACCCTCCGCATGTGAATAGACTACAAGGCCCTCAACAAGAAGATGCTGAAGAACATATATCCCATCCTGTGCATTAATGAGATGATGGATGAGCTTAGAGGAGCGAAATAATTTTCTAAGATAGACTTGCGCTCGGGGTATCACCAGATTCAGGTGAGGGAGCAGGACATCCCCAAGACCACCTTTCACTGTCACTATGGGCACTTTGAGTTTTTGGTGACCAGGCACATTTCAGTGGATGAACCATGTGTTTCGTGGGCAGTTGCACGGTTATGTCCTTGTCTTCTTTGACAACATTCTTATTTATAGTTGGACTGGGGAGGAGCACCTCCAACACCTAGAGGTGGTACTGCATATACTGAAGGAGCAACCACTGTATGCAAAGATGTCCAAATGTGAGTTTGGACTGATAGAGATGTTGTACCTTGGGCACGTGATAGGGGGATGGAGTGAAGGTACACCAGGAGAAGATTAGGGCCATCTTGGATTGGCCTACGCCTAAGATTGTGACTGAGTTGAGGGGATTCTTGGGCATTTGCACATACTACAGGAGATTTGTGAGGGGATTTTCACAGCTTGCAGCACCCCTCACGGATTTCACACGGCCATTTGTGCTGGAGTGTGATGCCTCTGGTGAAGGTGTTGGAATCGTATTGACACAAGGTGGTCACCCCATAACATTCGAGAGCAAGAAACTGCTGCCACATGAGCAGTTGTATTCCATTTACTATAAGGAGATGCTCGCCGTGATGAATGCACTAGCCAAGTTTAGGCAATACCTAGTGGGAAATCGGTTCAAGGTGAAGACTGATCACAATAGTCTTCGATTTTTCCTAGAGTAGCAGACCTTGCAGGAGAGGCAACACAAATGGGTGAGAAAAATTTCGGCATACGACTTTGAGATAGAGTATGTAAAAGGCAAACAAAATGTGGTAGAAGATGCACTTTCCCAGAGGCCTGTGACAATCTATATGATGGACATAACACAAAACTCGAGGGCACAATTGCTAGTGGAGTACTCCAAGAATCAACACACATAAAAGATCTTGGATGGTACCCACGGGGATGATAGGTACAGGGTGCTGGATGAGATCATATATGACAAGGACATGATCTATTTAGTACCAAGGTCGCAGCCGAGGGAGAAGATCCTACGAGTTGCGCATAATTTGCCCTTGGTTGGGCACGAGGGGTTTCTCAAGACGTACAGGACAGTTAAAGAGTGTTTCACTTAGCGGGGGCTCAAGGAGGACATCTTGAGGCATGTGTGTGAGTGCGATGCTTGCTAGAGGAACTAGGGATAAAACACACATCCAACAAAGATTTTGCAGCGTCTCTCCATTCCTGAGTAGAAGTGGGAGAGCATATCAATGGATTTTATCACGGGGTTGTTGGCGGTTCAGGGCAATGTTATCGGAACTTGCCGGTTCGACCGGTTTGGGGCCAAATCCTGTCTGGACCGGCCCTCTGAACTGGAACAGACCAATTCAATACTGAACTTGCCTGACGGAACCGGTTGGTTTGGTACCAAACTGGTCTATTTCAGTTCGGAGGCCGGCTCTGCCGGTTCGCTAAGCTCGCGGTCACGTGGCCTAGGGTAAAAAAATCATTTTTATTTATTTTATTTTTCCTAATTTCTAACCTAGTTTAGCCCCCGCCTAAAACTATTTAAACACCCCCACCTTGTCTATTTCACTCACACTATTCATTTGAGTCTCTAGCAATTGAGCTGAGTTTGGTGTGGAGAATTTGGAGAGCTTTTTGCAGGTTGTTCTGAGGGAGTTTTTTTTGCAGATTTGAAGAGTTGATTGGACTCTTGGAGAGCTGTTGGGTTAGGAGATTTTCAAGCTACTTCAAAGATATTTTTTTCCCCAAAGATCCTTGGGTTTTCTAAAGTGGTTTTTGGAGCTGGTTGAAGAGTTTTATTTTTTTATTTTTTAATTTCGTTGGGGTTGCTACATAGCTTATTTCAGAGGATTTTGGAGCTGATTTTCTCCAAAAAAATTTAAAGGGTAAATCAAGGAATTTTTTGCCATCTATTTTTGTTCCATTTTTCTCCAAATATCATTTCCTTTTTTCCCCAAAAAATTAAAAACCGCTGTGTTTTTATGCATATTTGTAGGGACTACTCCAGTGCTGATTTGGGAAGATCTTGGAGCTGATTTTCTATAGAAAAATTAAGAGGGAAAATCAATATATTTTTTCAACCATTATTGTTCTGTTTTTCTCCAAAAATCTATTTTTTTCCCTAAAAATTTAAAAACCCTAGTGTTTGTATGCAAAATCCATGTAAATGTTTTTTGGAAAAAAATTTGTGGCCATTATTTTCTTCGATTTTTTTCTCAACAATTGTTGAAACTTGCAGGGTTATTTTGAGGGATTTTGTGGGCAAGTTTCTGAGGGAGATTTGGAGCCAATTGAAGAGTTTATTTTCTGATTGGTTGGAGCTTCTTCTCTTCTCAAAATTTACAATCTTTTTCAGGTATTTCATTGTCTCTATTTCTCTTTTATTTTTCTCTAAAAGCAAAAATTGCCATAGAATTTTGAAAACCCTAGGGTTTTCTGTGCAAATTTCTTCCTGTAGAAGTTGTCATGCCCCCCAAAAGCGAGAATGATCCAGCTTGGATTTAGTGCGATTTAAATGAACAAGGGGTAAAAGTTTGCAACTATTGTGGTAAGAACGTTAAGTGTGGGGGGATCCATAGAATTAAAGAACACCTAGCACATTAGAGAGGGCAAGTAAAACCTTGTGAAAATGTTGATGATGATTTTAAAGTAGAGATGCAAAGTCTAATTGAAGCCTACAATGATGAAAATGGGAAAAACAAAAGAATTAAAAAAGATATAGGCAAAAGTCAAAATGATGATGCTATGCTTACTGACCCTGATTTTGAAGAATATATGCCTAGTTTTGAAGATTCCTCTAGTTTCCCTGCTAGAGTTGGAGAGTGTAGTTCAAGTGCTTTTACCTTGAAGAGGACGCATCCCATAAAGGGATTGACTCCTTCGTACCCGCACCACCCGTGGTTCTCAACCAACCCTTGATGCTAAATGGAAGAAGATAGAGAAGGAGGCTACATATGAATGCATTGCTAGATGGTGGTATGATGTAGACATAGCTTTTAATGCTACTAATTTTGCATATTATCGGTACATGATTGATGTTATAGCTTCATGTGGAGCAAGCTTCAAAGGCCCTAACTTTCCTAATATCAGGGGGCCACTTTTACAAAATGAGGTCCAAAGAATACAAGAGTACCTTATAGTGTTCAAGCAATCATGGACCAAAACATGATGCACAATTATGTCTGATGGATGGACTAATGGTAGATGTCGCACCATACTAAATTTCTTAATTGCTTGTCCAAAAGGTACTATGTTTCTCAAATCTATTGATGCATCTGATTAGGTGAAGGATGCACAATTGCTATTTCGTCTTTTGGATGAAGTAGTTATGTAAGTAAGGATTGAAAATGTTGTACAAGTGATTACAGATAATGCCTCTAACTGTGTTGCAGCGAGAAAGATGTTGGAAGAAAGACACCCCAACGTTGGTGGTCTCCATGTGCAGCCCATTGTTTGAACCTCATGCTTGAGAACATTACTAAAATTGAGTGGGTGAAGAAGTGTGTGGATGATGCAAAATCCATAACCAGGTACATCTACAACCAATCATGGGTTTTGAACCTTATGAAAAAGCACACCAGGGGTAAAGAGCTTGGTCGATCAACCATCACACGATTTGCAACTAACTTTTTTTCGTTACAATCCCTTGTTCAACAAAAATCAAACTTGAGGAAGATGTTTTCATGTGATGAATAAAATGCATCTCAGTGGAGCAAAAAGGTTGAAGGGAAATAGATGGTTGACCAAGTATTTGACAAAAGATTTTGGTCAAAGGTAGAGGAGATTGTGTTATTTAGTGAGCCTCTTGTCAGAGTTTTGCAGATGATGGATAGTAATAAACCTGCTATGGGTTTTGTTTATGAGGCCATGTATCAGGTCAAGGAACAAATAAAGACAACATATGGGGATAAAAGACAAAAGTACATTCTTTTATGGAGAATCATTGATGAAAGATGGAAAAAACACCTCCATAGACATTTACATGCAACGGGCTACTACATAAATCCAAGGTATGTAATTTTGGATTTCAATGTTCATTGCTTATAAGTTATAATATTTAACTTTTAACTTCTGTTGAATTGATGAATATGTTTTTGTTTTATGAATTTTGAAGATACCATTACACTACAAATTTTGAGGCTGATGGGGAGGTATTAGGGGGATTGTATAAATGCATTGAGCGCATGGTCCCAGATTCCAAGACTCAAGATCATATTCATAACAAGCTCTTGAATTTTAGTGAGAGTATCGGTACCTTTGGAATTTCTATGGTTGTAAGAGTAGAGAAAAGAGTTCCCCAAGTAAGAACTCTCAAAATTTGCAAATTTTTATATTACTTGTTTCAATTTGCAATTGTTGAGTCCAAGTTTCAAGTTTCAAATTCATTTGCTAATAATTTTTTTCCTTCCAACTTTTTTGCAGCTTATTGGCAGCAACAATTTGGTGGTGAATGCCTTCAATTGCAAAAATTTGCAATTCGAATATTGAGCCAGACATGTAGTGCTTTACGGTGTGAGCGGAATTGGAGTGTGTTTTAGCATATACACACTAAGAAGAGGAATCTTTTGGAGCAAAAACGGTTGAATGACATGGTTTTTGTTCAATACAACCTTAGGTTGATGCGCAACCAATTGTTGAATAAAACCCCTAAATCAAGCAACATTGCCTTGGCTGACTTTGATTCAACATCAGAATGGGTTGTGGAGAGTCAAACACCAACATTTGACAATGAAGACCTTTCTTGGTTGGACTTGGACCCACCTCCACAAGATGCAAAGGCAGATATATCAAAAGCACCAGTAGCAACTTCAGGGCTAGGGGAATCAAACTGTAATCCCATTGCAGACTTGGATGCTACTCATTTTTCAAATGAGGATGAGGAGGATGAGGAGGATGATTCTGATGATGATTGATGATTGATTCACTATAGCTGTAGCTTGTAGTATTGTACACTATAGTATCATGATTCATACTATGATCTATCATGCTATTTTGGACTATAAATGCCTTTTAGAGCCTTCGTCTTGATGTTTGTAATGTATTTGGTTCAACAATGTTTTGCACTAAGTGCTATTTTGGTTATATGCACTATTACTTTCTATATAAATGTGAAATTTTGCATATTTGTCTATAAATGGTTTGGATTCATATGGATGCACATGAATATATCTGTTTTTTCTTTAAAATATGAATATTTTATGTGTTTTTGGTAAACCGTTTGTTTGTTTGTTTGGTAATTTAATTTTTTTATTTTATCTGGTTCCGATTGGTTTCCGATCCGCAACGTTTTTCAGTTTGATCACCGGTTCAGTTCTGATAACATTGGTTCAGGGTCGAGATTACATTTGTGTGGTGGTGGGCATGTTGACAATGTTCGCTCATTTCTTTGCCATTCCGACCAAGTATTCAGCGTCTCAGGTGGTCGAGTTAATTTTCAGGGAGGTGTTTAGGCTCCATGGGCAGCCTAAAACTATCATCAGTGACAAGGATAGCAGGTTCATGAGTGGGTTCTGGCAGGAGCTTTTTCACTTAGTGGGTACTGACCTTTTTCATGAGTTACCACCCTCCGAGAGACGACCAGACGGAGATCGTGAACAAGTGTTTGTAGGGCTACCTGTGCAACTATGTGATCGAGCAACATAGATCATGGGTGAAGTGGATGTACCTGGGGGAGTACGGCTACAACACCATGTACCATATGTCCATAGGTATGATGCCTTTCCGTGCCTTTTATGGTTATGACGCATTAACATTTGCTGATATGATCTTTGGAGATAGCAAGGCCCCAGGGGCAAAGGATTGGGTGTAGGAAAGCCAAAATATCCTTGAGCTCTTAAGGATAATTTACTTATTGCACAAAACCAACAAAAACTATATGCAGATAGGGGTCGAGTGGAGAGGCAGTTTGAGGTGGGTGACTAGGTATTCTTGAGGTTGCAACCATATAAGCAGTCTACTCTCAAGCAGAAGGGAGCTAAAAAGCTCAAACCTTGTTTCTATGGACAATACAGGGTGATTAGGAGGGTAGGTGAGGTAGCGTATGAGTTAGAGCTACCAATCGGGAGCAAAGTGCACAACGTCTTCCATGTTTCTTTCTTGAAGAAGGCCTTAGGACAACTGTGGCAACCATCATCTAGTTGCCTTCTCTAGATGATGACGGGCACTTGGTTTTGACACCGGAAGCCATCTTGCAAGAGAGGGAAAGGAGACTTAGGAATAGAACCAAGAAAGAGTACTTGGTGAGGTGGAAGGATTTACGGAGGAGGATGCCACATGGGAAGGAGAACAAATTTTGCAGCATTCGATACTTTAGTTGCTTGAGGACAAGCAACATTTGGGAGGGGAGGACTGTCATATCCCCAATAATTAAATTCTTGTCCAAGGAACAATTTCAGTTTTGCAGTTTTGTTTTCTATTAAAATATTTTGGCATTGGACTTGGGAGTTGGGTTAGAAGCATTAGAATTGAATTTTTGCAAAAGGAAAAGAAGACAACGTAGGAAAAGTGGGTCAAAAATTAAAAGGGGTGAATGTGGGGGCCACACAAAAGGAAAATTGAAGCCATAGGGGAAATTCGACCCACTTGAAGAGAAAGCACTCAAAGGGGGATCGATTTGGTGGGGACCACATGGGGAAGAGGAGAGCAGCTACAAAAGACAGGCAAACTCAATTTTGGGGTTCTTTGTTCATTCATCTAACTCAGAGTTTGCTTGTATTGGTAGCCAAGTCAACCAGTGCTTTGAGGACAAAAATTTCCAAGGAGAAATTCAAGCCTCTCTTTCGGTGGACTTTGAGTGCCATCTTAAGGAGGAATTTCTGAATTCAGTGGGAGGTGAATTTGTTGGAGTTCGTGGTACATTTCAACCCATTTCTCAGCCAGTTTGAACTTCCAAGGAGAACGCAGGAGTCAAAGTCGTACCACTGAGTTGAGGGAGATAAAAGGGGTATTTTGGCCAGAGGATTCGGCATAACTTTCACTTAGGTTGGACCAACAATTGTGGAGATTTTCGGGGTTGGGAGTTGTAGCTTTTGAGAGAACCAAACGTGGCATTTTAGGGCCTGCACAATAATGTTTTTGGGCATATTTTGTGGAGCTGGGTTCATCTCATTTGGGCCAGATTTTGGGAGGAGATTCAATCAATTCTTCTCGGTGAAATTTTCAGGACATTCCTACAGCAACTTGAGGAAGGAAAAGTGATACATTCAGCAGTTGTGGTTGTGGAGGACGCAGAACTTTACCAGGGAGGGTGTAGCACCAAATTTGGGTAATTCCGGGAGGTTGGAATTAGCCCAAATCCTTTCTGGGTTTTGTTGGGTTGGCTTCAAGGAGTATACTTCTAATTTTGCAATTTGGAGATGGTTTGGGCCCTCAAACTTCAGTTCACCTACATCACCAATGTAACAATTTTCTGGGTAAAATGCACAACTTGAAGGAGTCATTTTGGGAGGAGATCTTCATCTATTCTCACTTGGGTATTTGCTTGCTTCCATAGCAAGCCCAGGTGCACACCTTCCATTCCTCATTGTAATCAAATTCCACAGTTTATCAGTAAAATGGCTCAGAAACATTGTTGCTTCCCAATGGAGTTTTAATTTATTGTTGCATGTGTCATTTCCAGAATTATTTTGCTGTTGATATGTTGTAGCTAGTGCATGTCTTCGATATTCTACTGTAAATTTCAATTAGGAATACTACAATCTTTGATGAAGTGGTATCGTATGTCGATATTCTTCGACCTGTCATGGAACACCAGTTTCTCGGAGAGCTTGATGCAACTTTGATTATCACAGTAGATACTAGTCACCTCCATCTTTTGACTGAAAAATCTCACTAGCAACTTCCAAAGCCAAATAGATTCGCATGTGGCCATGCTAGCTGCCATGTATTCTACCTTTGCAAAACTCACTGCCACTGATTTCTACTTCTTGCTGCACCAAGACACAACTCTTGATCCAATGTTGAAGCAACACCCAGAGGTGCTTTTCTTGTCCACTAAATTGCCTGCTCAATCTGCATCCCCATGACCACATCACCTCGAGTATACCTCAATCCATACTCGATTGTATCGCGCAAGTACCTTAATATATGCCTCGCCGCTGTCCAGTGCATTGTCTTAGGTCCCACCATAAATTGATTGAGAATGTTGACCACGAGGCAGATATTTGGCCTGGTGTTGACTAGATACATGAGTGAACTGATGAGCTGCCTATACAAGGTTAGGTCCACATCCTCATCCTTCGATGCATCTATATTTCTCCAGTCAGTAATCATGGGCATAGACATAGCCCTACAATCCTGCATCCTAAACCTCTTCAGGACTTTTGTAGTATATCTCCCTTGACCAAGGCATGTCTCCTCGTCTTTCTACCATAATTCCAGGCCTAGGAAGTAATACATCAATCTCAAATCCTTCATGTCAAACTCTGTTGTTAGGTTTCTCTTGCAATCCTTTATGATCACTGATGACGTAGTCAAGAAGAGGTCATCCACATACAATACTAGGATGAGTGGCTCACCCTTTACCACCAAATAGTAAAGGTTAGGATCTGCATCACTCTTGATGAATCCCATTTGTTGCAAGTAGTTGCCTATTTGACCATACCATGCTCTGGGAGCTTGTTTGAGCCCGTATAGTGCTCTCTTCAGTGTACACACGTGTGTGCCCCTCTCATGTGTCTTGAAGCCCTCTCGTTGTTCTATATATACTTCCTCCTCTATCACCCCAGTCAAGAATGTTGTCTTGACGTCGATCTACTAAGTTTGCGATCCCATCTGAGTTGCTAGAGAAACTACTGACTTGATGGAAGTATATTTGACAAGTAGGGTGAAGGTCTCCTCATAATCATTGCCTTCCTTTTGCACATACCACTTGGCCACGAACCTAGCTTTGTACTTCTCTAGGCTGCTATCTGCCACATACTTAATCTTATAGATCCATTGAGATCCCAGAACTGATCGATCCATAGGTCTCGGCACTACCTCCCACACATCATTCGTCATGATGGAGCTATACTCCACCATGGCATCTCGCCACCCCTGATGCTGTGCAACTTCTTGATAGCTAGAAGGTTTAACCACCTGTGCCACCAATGCTTGGTACATGTTAGTTTGTCTATGTTCTCTTTTTACCATCCTAGGAGTCCTTATAAACTCCTTCGCATCCCTCAACGTTTGACAAACTTCTCTGCTGATTTGACCACTAGTGGTGGTTGGTTTGATCAACTCCTCATTCTGGCCCGGCTGCTCTGTTTGGTGCGAACTCGCTGTATTCCTTGCATCTGAACTAGTGCTTGTACTGGCCACTGTACTAGAACATTGTGATTGTCCTTGCTACTGGACTAATGGAGCTTCTGCAGCCTCAACTTGATCTCCTGCAGGCATTTTACGAGATCTCTCGAAGGCTCTGTTCTCCATGAACTTTACATCCCGTTGCATGATGATCTTCCTACTACTAGGAATATAGATCCTGTATGCCTTTGAGGTATCACTATACCCAACGAAGTACCCCTTTCTGCAGTCTGATCTAATTTATTTCATTTTTCATCTGGAACATGGCAGTATTGTTAATTTTAGATAACAATGGTATGTTCTATGCTTTAAAACAATTTACTTCAATATTCCTTATCAACCCAATGACAATTTCCAATTATATTCAATAACAATCACTTCAACTTAAAACATTGATAGTAAATGCAGATGGAACATAAAAACATGTACAAAAGACAAGCCAAGACAAGAGGATGGCAGGGACAAGATATGGTGGATGGCAGGGACAAACCCCAATGCGGGAAAACCCTTTGATCAAATCTTCATATTATTCTTCAATAGTTCAGCAGAGAGAGTACAAATATCAAAATTACATGCGCAAAATAGTCCTACCAAATCAACAGTCAACAACAGTCAATGCAGCCCTGACCAAAAAGTCAATAGTGGTCAAAGTATTCCCAAAATGTCCTCCAAGCAGCTCAATCAACAACAAAAGAATTCGACCTTCCAAGAGGGTCAAAGTCAGCCCAAAAACAGTTTGGTCAACCAAGTCAACGTTGCTGTAATTTTTGCGGTCAAATAAGAAAGTCAACTTGGTCAAACTGTCCCAATCACCTCGAAAACCATGCCAATCAATGCGGCCTTCAAAAGCGAAATTCTACCCACAAAAACAAAGTCAACGCATGGTCAAACAATCTAAGTCAGCACTGGTCAACATTGCCCTGATTTTTGAAATTTCCGGTCTCCAAAAACAGTTCTAAAATTTGTCCTCTTTCACGTGCGAAGTAGAGAAGGCCTCCAAGCTGTATGAACCAATCAAGAGAGGAGAGAGAGATATATGTGATGAGATGAGTGATGTCCAAATGAGAGAGAGGTCACTCCTATTTATACACTTCGTTGAGGGTGAGGAGACACATCCATTGGGCTTCATGAGCCTACATTTGATTGAGGCCGACCTTGACAATTTGTGCATGAGAAAGAATAAACTCAAAATTCCATTTCTGCTTGTCAGAATGGGATGATCTTTTTATCAAAATTGTACCTCTCAAAAAGAGGAACCCAATGCAATAATCATCTCCATCATATGAGTTGTCGTAAGGTGGAATTTGGCCCTAGTTGCCAATTTTAACAAGTATGCTATACTTCCAAAAATTGTGAAGTGATTGCCTTCTGGTTTCTTCCCTGAGAAAACCTCCTCTGGTGTTATCTTCCCCAATTCCCAATGAGGAAACCTATTTTACATATACACTGCTGTGCTACATGCCTCTGCCCATAGAAACTTGGGTATATCTTGATCATATAGCATAGCTTTTTCTGCCCCCATTATGAAAATTTTGGCGCTATGAAATTATCTTGTAGCTCAGAAAATTTTATTGAAACGTCTAGAAATTTTTCTTCTAACCATAAATTAATTAACAGTTTGTTTGGCCATACAAACAATGAATAATTAGCTACTGCAAACTTCACAAATAAAAAATTCCACGAAAGAAAATAGAGTTGGAAACTGAGAAAATCTAGCACACACACATAAAATTTACATAGTTACTTTTGGACAATTTTCCTCGGAAAAACCCAACTTGGGAAAACCGGCGCAGCAGCTGAGGGTTTTATTACTATGCAACAATGAAATCTGGGTATAATCTATGAATGTTCAACTGGCCATCCAAACAACAAGAATCTGACAAAAATAATTAGAGAGAAAATTCTCTCACCCCACAAGCAATCCCAACACTGGCTTCTCCCACCCCACAAGAAAAAAACTGGCCTTCCAAACCCCTGTGTAGGCCCTTTGCGTAGTCTTAGCATTGCCTCTCACACGTGTGGCTCAATTTAGGCCTCTAAGCAAGCCGTCTTGCTTGTCTTTGTTGCTGGAAGTGATTCTCCGGACCCCTCGAAGACTTTCCCGGCCTTTGGAAGCTGAATCAACTTCCTCCCTAGCTAAATTGAACTGCTCTGCTTTAGTAACTACGCAGTCCTTGCGTTGCTTCTGCGTGGATCACTTCTGTCACTTGTTGCTACCTCTCTGGATCTTGAAAACTTCCTCTAGATCACTGTCCTTGCCCTCACTATCTCTGCTTCTATCTTTGGTTCTCCGACAACTACTGCTGCTCTCAGGAAATCAATGTGCGAAGGAAATCGAACTGCTCAAGTGTAATCTCCAAGTGCCCGTCGACTTCTTCTTATGATCCTTTGTTGGATCACTAATGACCAATATTAGAATACACTCTGGATCTGACTACATCATTGACACTGATCCATCCTGGTACTGAATACTGTGGGCCCTCGTAGCAAGGTGATGATCCATGAGGTGGACTCCTCAAGGATCCTGCCCAAACATATGCAGTTCTGGACTACAGCGCCAAGTCGCCCCACCTCACTCCTAGAAGTATGACTGTCATCCTCCCACATTTTTCCTCCAACTTGGAGGACAACTTGTCAATCTCGACTGACGCTGCATTGGTCCTGCTTCTCCTGCTTGTACTTCGTCCTAAGAGGACACTACGTGTTGTAGTGACTGAACTCACCACATCTGAAGCACTTGACCTTTGACAGGTCCTTCTTCTTCTTCTGCTCCCCTTGTCCCTGACTAGGACCCTTAGATGCTAGGGCCACATTCTCCTCCTCCTTCACACCCTTTGATGGAGCTCTTTAACAGAGCTTGCCTCAATTCCTGTTCCATTCTATTAGCTTGTCTCTGCCAAATATACTTTGGACAAAGACTTGCCAATCCTCCGAGACATTATTTAGTGCCAACCTTACTAGCTCTGATGGTTGAGGTGCTGCCCCAACAACTGCAAGTTGATCTCGGGCCTCTTGAATCCTGGTGAGGAAGGGATCTATGCCTTCCCCCTTCTGCATCCTGATGCATCTCAAATTTTCCTTCATAAACATCTTCTGTTACTCAGAAGTCCCCTGATATAGCTGGGAGAGAGCATCCCACATCTCTTTGGTCGTTCCCTTGGCCCTTATATGTGAGACCATATGATCCCAGACTCCATCTAGGATCACCTGCTTCACCTTCGCCATTTCCTTCTTGTATACCTTGAGCTGGTCTGCATCTTGGGGAACTGCCACCACATTATCTATGTAGGCTTTCAGGCCATATTCATCTAGAAGGAAGGACATCCTAACCTTCCAGATGACGTATTTGGAAGCTCCATCCAACCTATATTGATCTCTAAGCCCTGTTGTGGCCATCTTTGATCAAGTCGAAAACTCTTTCTTCCCCTCTGCTTGGCTGTTGCTCTGCTACTTATACTCCCTCTCGAATGTGCAATTCTTCTAGCTGCTATTGCCACCTGCAACTGGGAAAAATCAGATTTCTTGGCTAGAAACCCTCTGAGAGAAATCTCCCTCTGTGTGTGCAATATCTCTTCCACTGCAAACTGCTGCAAAACCCTTCTGCGTCCAACCAGAAATATGCTCAGTGAAAATTTGAGTTGTTGTTTCTCCCTTTGACTACTAGAATCCCTATCTTGGGGAGCTTGAATTTTCTGCAACCCTGCAATTGAAAATTGAACTTCCCTAAGCAATTCGATCTGCCTTCCCTAGGCTATGCGTAGTCTCTGAGAATTTCGGTCTGCTGCTCCCTCTGAACAGTGAAATTCTCCTCTGAGCTTCTTAGGTAATCACTTACGCTCTGATACCATGTGAAAATTTTGGAGCTACGAAACTATTTTGTAGCTTAGAAAATTTCACTACGAAATTTTATTGCAGCGACTGGAAATTATTCTTCTAACTGTAAATTAATTAACAGTTTGTTTGCCCAAACAAACAATGGATAATTCACTACTATAAACTTCACACATAAAAAAAATCTGTAGAAGAAATTAGCACTGGAAACTGAGAAAATCTAGAGCAAACACAAAATTTACACAGTTATTTTGGACAAATGTCACCAAAAAAACCCAACTTGGGAAAACCGGCGCAACAACTGAGGGTTTTATTATTATGCAACAGTGAAATTTGAGTACAATCTATGGATGCTCAACTGGCAATCCAAACAACAAGAATCTGACAGAAGTAATTAGAGAGAAAATTCTCTCACCCCACAAGTAATCCCGACACTGGCTTCTCCAGAGAAAAAAATTGTTCATCCAAACCTCTGCGTAGGCCGTCTGCGTAGTCCCAACACTGCCTTTCACAAGTATGGCTCAATTTCGGCGTCTGAGCAAGCCATCTTGCGTGTCTCTACTGCTGGAAGTGACTCTCTGACCCTTTGGAAGACTTTCCCGGCCTTTGGAAGCTGGATCGACTTCCTCCCCAGCTAAATTGAACTCCTCTCCTTTACCAATTGCGCAATCCTTGCACTACTTCTGCTTGGATCACTTACGTCACTTGTTGCTGCCTCTCCAGATCTGGAAAACTTCATCCGGATCACTATCCCTGCCCCTCATTATCTCTGCTTCGATCTGCCAAGGAAATCGAACTGCTCAAGTGTATTCTCCAAGTGCCCATCGACTTCTTCTTATAATCCTCTGTTGAATCCCCAATGGCCAAGATTAAAACTTAATCAAGGGCCCAGATTAATTTCATGTCGATCATGTGATTTTCTAGAGAATTTTCACCCTGACTTAATTAACACTGATTAATTAACCAATTTTCCTAAGTTTAGACTCAAGAAACATTAAAAGAATAGGTTAATAATCTAATTAGTCATCTCTAGGTGAAATTTCCATAAACGATTTTTGGGTTATGGAGATCTCATGTATTCTGAAGTCTCCACCAAGTTTCGTGACTAGAACACATTCGATGCTACAAAAGCTAACACCTACTATAGACTTGTTTTTCTGCTCTACCACTCCATTCTGCTGTGGGTTGTACGTAGCTGTCCATTCTCTCTTGATGCCCTTCTTCGCACATAATTCAGTGAAGTCATTGTCTGTGTACTCTCCCCCATTATCTGTGCGAATAATATTGATCCTTTTGCTTGTCAGGTTTTCAACCAAAGCCTTAAACTCTTTGAAGTGACTGAAGAATTCATCCTTGGTCTTTAGAAAGTAGATCCAAGTTTTCCTAGAAAGGTCATCAATAAAGGTAATGAAGTACTAGTACCCTTTGATATATCTGGTGGACACTGGGCTGTAAATATCTGAGTGTATGAGTTGTAGCACACCATTTGATTTACTGTCACTCCTTGGGAATGTTGCCTTTATGTATTTCCCGAGTATGCACCCCTTGCACACATCATCGTGTTCCGTGCTCAATTCTGGAACACTTGTTACTCTCTCCTTGAGCATTCTCAGTGCTCCATGGTGTAAGTGACCCATTCTCCTATTCCATAATTCATTCAAGTCTCTACCACTATTACCGCTACTATTGTTACTGTTGCTCACTAGTGCCTTTGGAGAATCAAATTGCAACTTGTAAAGTCTTCACTTCGAACTCCAATCTGCCTCACCTTCTTCCAATTCTGGTGTCTTACAAATAACTTCTTCCCTACGAAGTAGACATCATATCCCTTGTCCTGTAGTTTAGACTTTGAAATAAGGTTCATGCCTAAGGCTGGCACATACAACACATCTATAACTTTGGTGCTAGCTCCTAACTCCCTTTGAATCTCGACGGTGCCTCTCCCAACTGGAGTACACTTAGTTTTGTTTCCCATTTGAATATGGAAGTCCATTTCCTCCCCTTTATAGTTGGAGAAGTAGTTTCTAACTCCTGTCATGTGTGCTAACACTCCACTGTCTATGTACCGGACACCCTATGAAGTTGAGCTAGAGAGGCAAGCTATCTGAGCAAATTCGTCCTCCAATCTAGAAGATAAGTCCAAGGCATCAAGAAGTTCAAATACACTTGAGACGTCCTGGGTATATTATTTTTCTCTTCCTCCCCTGTGCAGATCTACAGCTGCAAATCTCTGCAACCAGATCTACTCTGCGAATAGGTTGATTTTCTCTCTGGAACCTCTTCCTGGCAACCACACTGATTACTGTTACAAATTTGAAGCAATTCCCATTTTCCCTCCGTACTTGGTCTGGAAATCGAATTTCTTGCCTCTTTGTAATTCATAGGCATGCGCAAATCTGAAATCAGGTGCTTCAGATCTCCCTCTGAATCTGCATGATCTGCTTCCTTTCGCCTAGAGCCTTGATTGGATCTTTACAACTCTGATACCATGTGAAAATTCCATGATTGCCATTAATTGGAAATTTATCTCCTACTGTTTGCAGTTTATTTGTTATTATGACAAATATTGATAAACTTACAATTGCAATCTTCACCAAAATAAAACTTGCTGTGGAATAAAATAGGAACTGTGAAATAAATGCGCACACACAATAAAAATTTGACATAGCCATTTTGGACTAAATGTCCTCTGAAATACCTCAAAGGAAAAATCAGTGTAGCAAATGAGGGTTTAATTTATTATGCAACAAAATTAGAGAATTACAATTGCGAGCCTTCCTGGTCTCGCTTTGGCAATTTATCCTAGCTGGGAAAATTACTTCGTCCCCAACAACTCATTCTTGCCTTCTCTGTCAAATTTGCACTTCCCAGCAAATTCGCTTTGCTGGATTGGAAATGCGCACTCTGCTACAGAGAAAATCGATCTGCTTCTAGATCACTTCCAGATGAGCCGTCCTGCCCTTCTTTGTTGTTGGATTTGATTCTCTCTACCTTCGGGATGTAGATCCAGAATTCTGCACTTCGCTCTAGATCTTGTTGCACTTACACTTCTTGGGGAATTGGTGATTTGCATTGCAGAATTTTGGCCTCCTTGCTGGATAATTCAACCTCCCTTTCATGGATTTGGAAATTGGAAAACCACTTGAGAATTTCTCTAGAAATTCTCATGGCTGCAATCCCCATGCTACTCTCCTTCCTTGGGTTGAACTCTTCCCTTGCTGAAAACTGCGCACTAGGAAATCTGTGCTGCATCACACACTGATTCTCGTTCTCCTTAGTTTGTTCTCTCCAAGCCCTTTCATCCTACTCTTATAATCTCTCGTTAATCTTTCAATGACCACAATTTAATCTCCATTGATGACTTAAATCAATTAGACTTTATCAATAGAAGTCTCTAGAGCAATCTTGAACACCCTTAATTAATTACCTCTAATTTACCACTTTTAGTTAGACTTAGGAAATAATTTAATTATGGCGAATTAATTTAATTAAGGTGTTTCACAAGCTTATCTCGTGAAACCTTTTTCGGGTTTTAGAGATCATTTGTTCCTTAGCCTCTTAGCATCATTAAAGACTAGAACACATTGCTCAATGCTACTCCGAACCATAAAAAAACTAACACTGGTAGCCCTCTCATGTCTCAAGGGGTGAGACCATCATCATTTGGGCCTTGGATTGGCTGCCATCCCTCACAAAGTGCTAAGGCCGGTTGGGGGCATGCTGGGTCCAAGTGCATCATTCCGAGAATCATCAAATGCAGGGTAAAGTGACAAAACACTGTGGGCGCTGGAGGTGCCCAAGGGTGTATATGATGCTTTGTTGTTGCTTGGAGTCCCATGGCTCTCAATGCCTCACTTGTGGGTGTCGATATGCTTCTTTGGAATCCTAGTACAAGTTGAGGTTGCCAGGTCTCGACTGTGGAACCACCTAACAATCACATCACAAAGTCTAGTGAAAGAAACAAATCATCAGGTACAATAATAATTTTTGCATCTAAGTGGACCAAGCTTGAAAGTAATGGGCTATATGATACTCTAAACAAGGATACCCTTCCAAATTTGGGGCTTTGAACTCACAATGGTGTTACCTCCCTAGATAGGAGCGGCTAAAGGACAACCCTAAAAGGTGTTTCCTATCCCCAAGGGGAAGTGACATTTCCTCAGTCCACCCTTCAATCAATAGGTGTTATGTGAACGATGATGGTAACAAAGGGGACAAGACTTCATGGCCAAGTGCCATGAACAAAGGGACTAGCATGATGGGTATCCACATCTTGAGTGTATAGATGTGAGGAGGGAGCAATCGTGGATGCATGAGTCACCAACTCGACCTTCGTTATTCCATCTCTCTTGTGAACCTTTTACTTTTTCTTTATTCTTCTTCGTATTACTTCTCGTAGCTCAAAGGGTCAGAGCTTGCTTTGTATGATGTATAACAATTGCATTGCCCCTTAATGATGAGGCAACTCATTGCCCATTGGGGTTAGGACATGCAAGAGTTCCTTTCGGGATGTATGGGAGCAATATGGTGCTTAGGAACCGGGCGATGGCCATAAAGGGTGACGTAGAGCTCAAGCTAGGCTTTTGCCCACATTCTAATGTGTATGTCTTGACTATCTTTTGATTTTAATATTCTCTTTGATTTTTCTTGTGGCCAATATATGCTTTTCCTTTTTTTTAGCCGCATCAACCTCCCACGGCCAAGTTCCAAGCCCTACCTAGGTATGAGGATGTATGGGTGCCAAATCCCAAAAAAACAATGGTCAGTTGAACTCAAAGAATGGAGGTGGAATATAGGGCTCGTAATGTAAGATGGGAAGTAGTAAGTATGGAATGGGGATAGATGGAACATGCTATCTCAATTTGGGCTTCCCAAGTAGAGCCCCTCCTATACCAATTAGGCCATTAGGGGAGGTCCCACTCGATTAGGATCGAAGATTAACCACCCATTTAAGGTGGGAAAAAAATCACGGTCAAAACCTCTCTTCTTTCTAGGTCACCCTATAATCCATGTCAGATGCCCAAATATAAACAAGCATAAGCACCCGATTACAAAATGAATAAAGTACCTTTTGTTCGGAGGCCCACCTTCGTTCATGTGCTCCCGCGAGATGGGTGAGAAGACATATGATTGATGCAGGTGGTGGAGATATGCATGGCACATCGTCTTTGGCTAGTGGTGGCTGCAAAGGGCTCTTGGCTGCCTGGCCGGAAGAGATGATGGGAGAAGAATTTTTCTCCTTTGGGTCACCCACTTTTGTTGGTAACATTGCTCATTGTCTAGGTCACCTACTGAGGCTTTGCACTAAGTGCTAGATTTTGCTGTAATTGGACAACTTGGGGACACCCCTTGTTAAAGAGGATGCAGTGATATTATTTGATCCCATGGGAGATGCCTAAGCATTCTCTATGGGGGAAGCTAAAAATGAGTCCTTTTTTACCTTTTTCCTTTATGTATTGGTCTTGGTCTCATTATTTGTTTTAAACTTCCTTGAATTTCCAAATCCCCGGAACATCAATATGCAAGTGGATAGAAGCAAGGGAATGCTATTCAAGTCATGCTAGTGCCTTGCTTGTAATTTTTCAATTTTTGTATCATGTGGTGTCTAATATAAGTTAAATTTTTGTCATATAAAACATTTATATGTGATGTATAAATGTATGCATTCACCTAGTTGAATTTGAAAAATATAATTGGACATTGCGTTGTGATCATTTGTGATTAACCATGATTCTTTAATTTTAAAATTACTACCTTATGAGATTTTCTAGAATTTTTCTTAATTAAGGGGGTCCCCTATGACCTGTATACTGCCACCCGTTGAAATTTTGGGGGGTTTCTTTAGTCATCCTCGAAACTTGTCGCCCAATTCCCGGTTCTGACATCCAAAACTGCTGTAAATGATAGATCTAATATGTAAAAGGAAACATTTGTGCTGGGAGGTGTGTATGCAAGACTACAACAGTTCACATGGGGAAGAATGGTGTGTAGTTGATGCATGTCATGGGCTTGTGACTCATATAGTAACGTAATTACATCTAGATTCTTAGAACCCTTAGATTCTCAAAGGGACTTAAGGGACTTGTTTTATACATGTGATATTTGTGGTCAACGTCTGTTCCTTGTAGCCTTCATCTGTGCATGCTCTATGAGTTGGTATGTTGTTGTCTTGGATTGGTATGGTTTTGCCTAAATATATTGACAATTATACTTGTCTTGGCAATAATTTATAATGATATCAGAGGCAAAGTTCTTTATGGCCTAGGAATGGGTTGGTGGGATAAATATTTCTCCATGATACATCTGTTAAATCCCAACATAGATCCATTATAACTCTGGATCTATCAGGGACTGAGAGGGAGAAAATCCCTTGAGATGTAAACCCTTTTTAGAGTGCAAAACTTGACGAGAGGAATGCAACTTAGGGGATTTGATCCCTCTCAACCTGTGATAGATCTGGAGTTAAGATGGATCTGCACTGGTTCAACGTGTCAACTCCATATTAAGCACTGATGGAATTACACATCTCCCTCATACATAGATGTAGAAAGCACCTATTTATAAAATAATATTTTTTTACTTCAATTACTTTATTTGTGTGTGTGTGTGTATAAACTTAAAGTGGACATTGAAATATTTTATTTATGGCTGGCATTGAAATATATTTTTGTCATTAATATATTTTTAAATGCTATGTGTCAACTCCATATTGAGCATGCAAGAAATTACACATGTCCCCTATAAATTTTGGAGAGCATTTTGTTGATAATTTGATTTTGGAAATATCAAATTTTCAAACCACTAGTATTCATGTAGTTGATGTAGATTTTGTTTTGCAGATTACATAAAAAAATGTAGCTGAATGTATCCGTGTTATCTGCATTTTCAGACTTCAAATTTTCTTTTATACTACAATGGATTCTTTGTGAATGTGAGAAAGACTTTGGCTGTTTGTTTACTAGTGATCATGTTGCTACTCTCAACTGTTTTAGGAACCCTAGTGAGATTTAAATAATGCAATGCAGGATGCAAATGTGCTTTTGGATGGTGCACGGATGGAAACTTTGGTACATGGAACTGGACCTGAATGCTGTAGAAACGATTTCATTGCTTCTGGTGAACACAGTACAGTAGTTCATAAGAAACATAAGAACAAAACAAAGATAAAGAAGACTGTCTATATTTGGGATATGGATGAAACACTTATTTTACTCAAATCGTTACTAAGTGGACAATATGCTGAAGCATCCAATGGGACAAAGGATGTTCAGCAGGGCAAAAGGATTGGAAGGCAATGGGAAAGGCACATCCTTCAAGTCTGCGATGAATATTTCTTTTATGAGCAGGTCTGTTATGTGGTTCATTTAGGTTATTTTGTTACTGAAGGGTTATGATCCACAGTTGCTTCATTGCATCTATTGTGCTCTACATATTTTATTATTTGATAATGTTTTATGTCCTTGGTTTCTGCAACTGAAAAAATTCCAGAGATGCCAGGGGCTTTCATTTATGTTATTTAACGGGACATTCTAGGATTACTTTCTAATGATCACAGACAGTTCTGTGGAAGCAGGTTGAAAACTTTAATGAGCCACATCTTGATACATGGAATGAATATGATGATGGCATGGATCTATCAAATTATGATTTCAACAACGATGGATTAGCTCAACCGTGTGATGATGCAAACAAAAGAAAACTTGCCTATCGGCTCCGTTCTATAGGCAATAAGTATGCACAGGTGCTCACCATCCAAACCTATCAAAGAATGATTTTAGGATACAGGAAGGTGTGTAAATGTTTGTGACTGAGTGGTGTGTGTGCAAGAACATGTATATTTCTTTCAAAAGGAAAATGTCTCCTTTTATTAGCCAAAAAATATCACATTTGCACTGGCTGCGAGCCCATTTTTCGTAAGTGTGTGTGTATGTCTGAGAGATATCATCCCAAGATCTGATAAACTAGTAATCACATTCTGAGAAAGGAGCATAAAAGGTCTGAAATGCTAATCTATCATATGAAATCTGTTTAACGGTACTTTAACCAAACAGTAATCCTCATTAAATTAGAGTATCTTCCTTCTTAGAGAGACACTGACCTCTCTACCGATTGTCTCAATGTGCAGTTTTCCAGTGTCCAGTTGGACCGCTCCCTTTGTTAGTGAGTCTTCTTCTGTGTTTGATTCTCTATAAATGTGGGTGAATGTGTCCCTGGTGGTTCTCAGGCTTGCCTAATAATGAATGGTGTTTGTTTGCAGTGTTATGTTGAGCCAGCCGTTGATGACTTTGTAGTCACCATAAACATCTAGGTCCAGGGCACCCTTATCCAAAGGCTACAACACAAGAAAATGTATATGCATGAAAATATTATATGAGTTGATAAGAAATAAATCCACATAGTTCAACATATCAAAGCAGCCTATGAATGACCATTGAATTTTTTTACAAATAGAAGTATGCCAATTTAATTTGGTGAACTTGAGCATCCTTGTTAGGGATAAAAGTTTATTTGGATCCCTTTTCGTGGCTCCGCTATTGGTTACGTGGTTCTCCCCAAATGCAATACATGGTCAGCCTAGGTTGATAAATGTATTAGAATGGGCCCACATTTTGTGTGTGAAAGTACATATTCATTCAGTTTTGTCATTTGTGATAGTGAATGCAACATGTATATTTTCTATTATTGATAAATTGGGTGCTTAGCACCGCTTATGCAAATATTTGTATTCATTGGTGTTTATTAATGTTCAAGGGCTTATTGGGATTTGTTGCAATGGAACCCTGTTCTAGTTAAGTTATTGGGCTTGTGCGTCATGTTTATAAACTTCATCATTGTATCAAAACATAACTAGAATGAGGGCCTACTTGTTCACATTGAAGGTGTGATGAGAGAAGAAGCCTTTAGGCAAAGGAAGGAGAGAGTCATCTATGTGGAAGTCACCCATTAACCCCTTTCGTGATTATCAGGTATTTTTTCTTATATTTTTTAGGAGCATTATTTTTTATACATGTACATCTGATATTTTTGTACATGTGTGTGCATTTAATTTTTGTTCATCTGGATGGTGTTATCCCTCTTTTTGCATTAGGCATACACTATTGAATTTTTTCACTATTCTTGTGATTTTTATCACAAGGCAGTGTCTATAGGTTGATGGACCTTTGGATGGTCTAGGGTTTATGGTTTCACTTGGTGCTTTGGTTGATAGTTGATGACATGGATGATGATGTGTTAGATGCCTAGATGGTGTTTTGCTTGGTATACTTGCTTATCATGGAGAAAAAGCATAGCACTTGATGATGTAGCTTTCACATTGGTTAGAGCCTAGAGGTGCATGTTAAATGATGATGCATATCTCCCTTAATGGCCCTAGAACCTTTGGGCATGTTTGACATTCCATTGGCATCTTGATATAGTTAACAACATCATGGTAGGGAATGCTTGGAACTTTGCTCCTTTCTTCCACTTGGTTTTGAACTCATTTGGGCTGATTCAAGGCTCATTGCTTTAATGCCCTAGCTCTCATGTATATTTTTCACACATGGATTGGTGGCTTACGGTGTGGAGCATGGTTTTATATGAAGTGCTCCCCTTCTGGGTCATATGTGGAGACTGTTGAAAAATGTAACTAGGTTCGGTCTCCATAAAATGTATTATTGTTACAATGACTTATTAAAGCATGGGTTTCATGCTTGGGTCATCATTTTATTAGTGAAAGTCCCCATTGTGGACTCCTAGGATTAATAAGAGGTGAACATAGTCATTTTATATTTTATGAGACCCTTCTTGTGCTTTTGAATGATGTAAACATAATTATTTTTGGGTCAAAAATTAATTATGTAACCTCCACACCAAGTCGGCCTCATGAAGATCAAGTCGACCTGAAGGAAGGCTATTCAACCTCATTGGAAGGCTATATATACAAGGTAGTTTGACTTCATTTGAGCATCTCACTCTCTCAAGCATAGTTCGATCTTTGGAAGCTGAATGCTAGGAAGAAGTGCGAAGTTGAAGGAAGGGTCCAAAAGGAGTACGAGTTTGGTCTAGGTGAAGGAGAAGAAGAAATTTAAAATTTTGGTGCCTCTCTCTCTCTCTCGTGTGGGCTGGTTTAGGAGATTGAAGTCTCCTAGTCTAGGTCGAAGTTGCTGCTGATGCTGGATGCTGCCAAGTCGAAGTTCTAGGGTCGAAGTGCTGCTATTGCTGGGTCTAAGGTTGGATTGAAGAAGGAGAGTCTGGCTTGGTGTGGAGGAGGTCTTTGTCTAGATAGAAGAGTCTCAAGGAAAACTATTGAAGGAAGATATTTTTGACTGGGTTTTCCCCTAGATAGGGGTTTTGCCCTGGCAGAGCGCCTACATCTTTTGTCTTGTGTTTTTGTGATCTTCATGGAAACATAATTTGGTAATTGCTTAATGTTAAATTTGGCAACTAGGGCATGGTCAGAGTAGCGCATCGTCGACTTGGTGGCACCACTCTGGGACTAGTAGGGAATTGGGGCATCACATCTCTTCATAGCTCAATAACGTTTAGGGATGTGCCTATTGCAGGGAGAGATCATGCAGATCTTCCATTGGGCTTTTGCGAGCCATTGATGGAGCAGGGGACTTCTGGTACTTTCACTGGGCAAGATAATGAGTGGAGTGAGGGGAGCTTCGTGTTGGACAAGATTGCCTGGGATCTTGGTATTGAAGGATTCTTTGATATCAGGACAGTGCAGAGGTCAGGCACGATCTAGTGGCACATCTGGGACCCTGACACATTTTGCAGTGACAGTGGGGAGCAACAGTTAGAGAGGATGCTTGCTCAAGCATTACTTGAGGACAAACGATTTTTGGTGCATTATAGGAGCTTGCCGGATGAGGATGCAACCTGGGAGGGTGAGCACATTTTGGAGCACCCAACTTTGAGGTTGCTTGAGGGCAAGCAACATTTGGGAGGGGAGGACTGTCATGTCCCTTCTCAAACACATTTGTAACAGGGTGTTTCCACACTTTTTTGCACAATTTTGGCTAAGAGAAAGAACCCAACATTTTCAACTTACGGACTTAGGAGGAAATTCAACTTAATTTGGTTGCTAGTGGATGGTGGGGGCCAATCATGTGGGAATTTGAACTAGGCCATTTGAATGGCTTGGAGGGAATTCGAAGTGCTGGATGGAGGGGCCCACATGAGGCAAGGAAGACCCACAAAGATAAAAGGAGGAGGGAGCTCTCATTTGGATTCATTCTTACACCTTGCAGTCAAAATTACTTGACTGTTTGCTCCGCTGTTTAGCTGTGTCAATCGGCTGTTTAGCCACGAATCTCTCAAGCAAGAGATTCAACCTCTACTTCGGGGGACCATCCATGCCTGCCCTAGAGAGGCAGTCCCATAAGTATTTCAGGAGTTTCGGGAGTGTGTTATTGCACTACGATTCAACCACAACAAGGAGCAGGTATTTCTGGCTAGCTAGAGAATACACAGGGGGAGTTTGGAGCTATCGGTGATCAAGCATTTGTTGGGAGAGTTAGAAGATTGGGAGAGCAGCAAAGGGCCAACCCTTCTTGTGAGTTTTGGAGCTAGCAGAACCAACACCCCAGCGGTTCAAATTACTGGGCTTGGGGATAGCACAGAGGGCCAGTCCAACAATTTCGTGGAGCTGAGCAGGTGCCATAGGTCGAAAGCCCATTCGAGAAGTCAGGGGATTGATAGCAGAGGTCAGTCCAGCACTTTGGGTCCATTTCCGAGAGTATTTACAGGCAGATTCCAGTAGGCTGAGTTTTGTAGTTGCAACTGAAGCTGGGCTCCAAGGGGGTCGAATTTCAGAAGTCTAAACTAGCCAAATTCCTTTGTGGGATTTTCTAGGTTTTTTGAGAGAAGTCCGTGGTTAAAATTTCAGAATTTTCCAGATGCTATTTGGGCCTGAAATCCTAATTCTTATAATAGGGCGAATTGCTAGTCCACTGGGGAATTCGCACCATTTTGTGGGTTCAACTTTGGCTCGGAGATAGGCCAAACCCTTTCTGGGTTTTTGTGGGTTTTGGTCAAGGAGCTTAAGGTTAAATTTGCAGCATTTTCTAAAAATCAGAGGTGGAGTTTCTTGCAGTCCCTTTCTAGCCAACAATGTAGTTTTCTGGGCAACACAAAGCATTAGCGGAGTAGTCATTTCCATCATTTGAGATTATTGTATTATCACCTGGGTTTTTTCACACTTGCCATTGAGGCAAGCCCAGGTTCATTCCTCCATATTATTGTACTTGCTCCATTGATTAATAAAATGGCTCAGCTAGTTCTTACTTCTGGAGTTTTTATGACCATTTGCTGATAGTTTTAAATTTATGTGCTGTAAGTCGTTTTTGCTTTGCATATCACTGTTTATTTAAGTTTGGAACATTAAAGTAAGCCTCTGATTTTGGCAAAGGATTTCATCCTAGAAAGTTTTTTAACCTCCTCGAATTATGTGTGTTTGTAAACATGCATAATTGACAGATCTTTTCTTCCAGCTCAAACCCCAAAGCTAGAGTGGAATTTGTTCACAAGGTCTTAGGTGAGTTCTAGTGTTTATCGAGTCTAATGTAAAAGTGTGTTTAGGAATAATTTTAGTGCATGGTCCTCATAATCAGAACACCATGGCTAGATTATTTTATTATAAACACACTTGGTTTCATACTAAATCATATTGTGTTGCAGAATTGGGTAAATTATTGAGGGTCTGTCTAAAAGTGTTTTCCTTTTTTAAGAGTTGATATTGTAAACATGTTGATGTAAAATATTTTAGTGCATGGTTCATCGCAATCAGAAACCATGGCTAAAATATTTGAGGGTGGAAAAATTATTAATCCACTCTAGAGTCAATTAATTGATTTTTCTGGCCTAATTAAATAAAAATACTGAGCCAAAAATTTAATTAATTTTGAATAAAAAATAATTATAGAGAAATTGATTTCTCTCCAAGTGGAAAATAATAAAAAAATCGTGTGTCAAAAGGAAGTCAATTTTTGGAGGTCCTCTACCAAGAGAAAAATGGATATTTTATGAAAATTTGAGCCCTTGGATCTTGGTGGTTAAGTCAAAGTCAAATTTTTGAGGAAATTAATCCAAAATATTAATTTTTGGATTAATAAAAATGGTTTTTAAAAGAAATTCAAAATTTTCCTCAAAAATAAAAATTTGATGGTGGAAATTAAAAGATGATAAACTTATTTTCAACAGTCGAGATTATTTTGACAAATATTGAGTCGACTAGCCGTTATTTTCCACTTGGAGGGGTTTTCTTTATATAAGGAAGCCATTTAGCTTCTATTTCCCATCTTTGGATGTGGTGATTTTGTAATGCTGGTACTAAGCTACTACTCTATTGGGAACATTTTTTATCATAATAGAAAGACTTTAGGTTTCAGTTCGTGGTGTTCTTCTATTCGCTAATATGTGGTATGTGTTGACAATGTGTTTATCCTATATTGTGCTGCATATTTTTTTAATTGTTATTTCATTTGTTAGTGATAAGAGCATTCTATTGGTACGAGCTATCTTAGGTAATCTGATTCACCATATGATCTAATAGTTTGTCATAATATTTGATAGAGATTTCTAGGTACGCTAGCCTTTGGGCTCCAAGTTCACAGATTGTGGGGAAGAGTCAACCTTGTTTGGGCTCTAAGCTTTCATTGTGGTAAATTATTTTGCAGGAAGGGTTTTTGCTGGCCTATCTTTTGAAATCATTCATCCATAAAACTTATCTAAAAAAATTCTCAAAATTTTATTTGATGTTGGGCTAAAAGGATTTAAAATGCTAATGAGAACTAAAATTTTTATTTTGTAAATATTTGTAAAATTAATTTCTAACCCTTGTTTTATTTTGTAGCACTTGGGGCTTTAAAATTTTTGTATCTATTTGGAATTCTTTCATTCATTTGTGCAGGTGAATATTCAAGCTTTCAAAGAAACTCATTGGTGTTTTGAGGCAGATATAGGTTTAGGAAGGTATGATCTAGGCTCCAATATTCATCTAAGCTCAACGTCCAGCCAGAAAAGGAAGACTCTGGCTCTTGAGGAAGCAAATTTCAGCTTTTTGTCGATATTTTTTTGTGTTTGCAGGGATTCCAGAAATTTTTCAAGGCCTCTAAGGCCTAGCTGTCACCTTCTCCAGCCTTGTCATGCCCCTTTTTTCCCTCTGCCTCAGCCTTTTTCTCCTAGTTTGGGTGAGCCGCAGGCCATTTGGGCCTTTTTCCCTAAGGCCATAGGCCCTTAGGGCCCTGATACCTTACCATCAACCCTCCTATGGCTCTTGGCTGCCCCTTTTAGGGCCTTTTTCCTAAGGCCACAGGCCCTTAAGGGCCTTATCCCCTAGCTGCAGCCCCTTGTGGGGCCTTCCTCCTTGCTGCAGGCCATTTTAGGCCCCCGTGGCCCTAAAAGGACCTCTGACCGTCTTGGCTCCCATCTTTGGCCTTTATTCCCTTGGAAAACAACCCTATTGGGCTTGTTTCCCCTAGCTGTGGCCTCTTCTAGCCTCTCTTGGCCTATCGTTGCCCTTTCTTGGCCTCCTCTAGCTTTTCTAACCTCATCGTTGGCCTTCTTCTAGCCCTCAGTTCAGTCATTCTTCAGTCATTGAGTTAGTTTGCATTGACATTTGGTTTTGTAGCGATTTTGGAGCTAACTTAGTGATTATAGGTGGTCAAGTTCATTGGAAGAACCTCTAGTCATCTTCAAGGCCATTAGGCCTCTTGGTTTGCCCTCTAATCTTTCATTCTCATCATCTTGAATTCTGAAGCAGTTTATGACAGCAGTGTATTCAGGGCCTAAACAGCTCTAAATCAAGCCTAAATTCACTAATCTTTCGTCTAAGATAAATAAACATGGTCTAGTGCTTCATTGATTGCATATAAGTTAAATTTTGAGGGCTGTTGGGTAAATTCAAGGAATGATATGTTTGCTACAGCCATCTAAAATTACCTACAACAGTGGTAAAATAACATAACAGTGGCATAAAGGCAAGCTAACAGTCATATTTTATCATTGACATATCATTTGCACTCATTGGGCTTGCATTTCTTAACATATATTGTCATTCCTTGATGGCTGTCATAATAATCAGAGGTCTGATATATGCATATTAAAGTCTGATATAAGCATAACTGTGGTGTGAGAAGTAGTGGACAGTCCTATAACTTAACTTGGCATTCACTTCTTACATCTTGTGCATCTTAAGCAAGTGTTGTATAGTGAAATTTGATATTTTTTTTGCTGCTGCAATCATTGGTTTCTTGGGTGCCATCTCTTGCATCTGATTGCATTCAATTGCATTTTGCATGCATTTGCATTCTTGCATTTAAGCATATCACTGTTTGCATTCTCATTGGACATAAGTGCTCTAAAAAATAATTGAGTTGGCAATTGTTTGATAAGATTGGCTTAAGAATAATATTGTGGATAGCTATTATCACTGTGACATTGTTTCTAAAGAAAATTCTTACTTGTCATTGCTGTCACATTGCTAAAGAAGTGGATAATTGATAATCAGTTGTATTGTCTCTTGTGGATTTACTAGCTTGTTGCAAGCGAACTTCACATATAAGTTTGTAATCTTGTAAATCAAGTCATTCTTAACACACTCCAATTAATAATCATAACCATGATAAGAGTAATCTTGAAGTAATCTAAAGATTTGCTAATTCTATTCATCTGATTGGCATATTGATATTCCATTGTTATAATTTTGAGGAGTTGCTAATTGTGTTTAAAGATCATCATCTAATTGGCATTGTTGAAAGAAGGATTGGATTTATGGTCATGTGCAATTGTCTACTGAGATCTTAGCAGCATTTTTGGCGCCATCTATTGAACACTTTCTTGTGGTGAAGATTGTCATTTTACATTGTTAAATACTTCATTGTTTTAATTGTAATTCATCTCTAAGTACTTAAGATCCCCTAAGCACTTTACCTAAAAGTAATCACTCATTTTGCACTTGCATTCTAGGATTAGGCTTGCACTAATTAATTTACTTCCAAGCATAAGCTTGGTTGATAGAAAGACAAGACCACTTTTCTCACCCAGCTTGCGAAGCCTAGACCCTCTTTTGTGGTTAACACAATGACCTTGTAGTCGTTAGAGCTGCAGCCTCTGCAGCGTTGGAGGCATCGGGTGGTTAGAGACTTAGAACTCCAAGGGAGGTATCTTTAATATAGCTTTTTTTATCTTCCCCTGGGTTTCTCTCTCACAACCTACACTAGGGTCTAGCTTCAAAATAGTTGAGAGGAAGGATTCACCTAGAATAGGCATCTAATTTAAAATAAACCAAGATCCTGCATTTCACTTAGATTTTAGGTGTTGCATTTCATCTAGGATAGTGAAGCGTCCTAGAGCAGCAACTGTTCATCCGGTGGCTTGGTTGATAATTCACGTAAAGCAGGTATTTTGACTCCATTAAGACACTGATCTCCCAAAGTAATATAATCTAATCATTAAACATGCTAAATTAACCAAGTTGCTAGGCCATTCAGTTGTGTCTCCCAGACTACCCCCCATAGCCTGTTGTAGGGAGACAACTAGAAAGGAGAGTGCAAGGATCAGAGTGACAACCCTCACCTTGATCATTGTCGCATCTTTCTTGTACAATTTGAGCGACAACAGGGTTCACATGGAGGAAGAAGGGGGGCAACAAGATAAATAGAGGTGGAGGGCATCATTTTGGGACTTTTTTCCAATTAAAGAATTGAAACTTTGTACGCTTGTATAATGTACCAAACAGAAAGTTTTGCGAATTTCCGGAACCACAATTCTTCATATAAAAATTTTGCCCATTTAAGAGAAAATCACTAGAAAATTCCACACAAGAAACAACCATTAATGATGCAACAAGGAACTTAGGCTTATTTTATTATAATATGGGAGAAAGGTTACATGCCAAAACAATAACTGAGAAGACCTCCAAATGTTCTGCTGCAATGCTATTCTAGCCTCCAAACTGTAACTGAAAATATCGCCCAAATGGGAGCTCTATATGTGACCCCCGCTCCAAAGCACAAACCTGCTACTGCCAATTTGCTCTCCAAAATATCCACTAAAGCACCGTGAGATTTCCGAGTGAAATCTCCTCAAGAATGTTGAGTTTTCATTCAACACCCATTAGCACAAGCGAGGGTTTTTGTCTTGGGGCTTAGAAGTTGGGAACTAGGTTCTCCAAACCTCATCAATAGAAAATAATAACAATCCAAGATGTCCTCCAATGGCCTCCTCCTCCTCCTTTTATAAATTTGATGGACCCCTCTAGAACCTCCTATTTTATTATTATTTTAATTATGGAGTCTTTTTCCCTCATTTATTTCAATTAAAATATTCTTTTTAATGTGGGAAAGGGATAAATTGGCCACCATGCCTCCTCAGGCCACTGAAAATTACTTCTAACCATCCCATCCCGTAGATCTTCTAGTTCCGGTCCCAACGCTCTATTACACTAAGGTGTTCTATCAAGTATTCCTCTCGGTATGCTACCTTAAGCGTAATTAATTGAGTTAGACCCAATAATAACTCTCTTTTTTGAAAGTTGTCGGAATGCAACGGAATGAAAGTCAAACTGTGCTGATGATGGAATATATCAAGTGAATGCAATTAGACCTCATAAAATCTCCTCAAAACCCCTCCAAAATCCCTTGGGCCCACTGATGATGCCAACCTGCACCTATGACCTGTCTGCCCCCAACTTTGAAATGTTGATTTGAGGTAGCATCGATGTGCTCTAGCCACGAAAATTGGTGGTGAGGCTAAGGCACATGAGATCTCCAATACCCAGAAAGAGTTTTGGCAGATTCTAAACAGTTTGGGAGATATTAAAATAATTAATATTTTTAATGGAATCCCTAAGTCTAAACTTAGGGAAAATAAAATGTTAATGTGAATTAATATAAAGCTGTGTTAGAATGGTCCAAAAGTCATGGATCAAGCTAGATCTAGCCTTAGCCGTTGTTTAGGGACTTAATCTCGACCGTTGATTTGTCAACGAGAAAAGTATAAGAGGCTTGAGGGTCACTTGGAGAACACACCAAGAGATCAAGATTTCGTCTTTCTGGGGCTGGGTTTGCTGAGAAAGTTGAGAGAGTGATCTGGAGTTGCAATTGAGGGGCAGTGAATACAAAAGCAGAGAGGCAAAGATAGTGCCGAGACGATCAGCGCATCAGCTGAGAAAGCTGACGCAGAGGGCAGAAGCCGGAACTGCCAGAATAGCCGGGAATGTTGACGCAGAGCGTAGAAGCCGGAATTGTCGAGAACAGCCGGAACTGCTGAGAACAACCAGAATTGCCAGAATAGCTAGGAAAACTAATGCAGTGGGTAGAAGCCGGAACTGCTGGGAACAATTGGAATTGCCGGGAAAGCTAACACAGAGGGTAGAAGTCGGAACTACCAGGAACAATTGGAACTGCCAGAACTGCCGGGAAAGCTGACACAGAGGGCAGAAGCTGGAACTGTTGGGAATAGCGGGAACTGTCGGGAACTACCAGGAAAGCTGACGCCAAGGGCAAAAGAAGCTGACACAGTCCCTAGAGGCTAATACTGGGTTTTTTCGTGGGGCAGATTGGAGCTGAGGAGTTGCCAGAGTGTTTATCCGGGGTTTCAGCCAGAGCATCTGTCTTCGAAGGAGAGGTACTACTACCGAGATTTTTCTCTGTTGGGTGTACCGGATTTTGCACCCAGATTGTATTCTAAAACTGCTTAATAAATCAAACCCTCAGATAGCGGCACCAATTTTCCCGCATTGGGTTTTTCTGGGGACATTAGTCCAAAAATAATGGTGTCATTTGTTTGCTTGTTTTTGTTTCCTTCAGTTGATGATCTGTAATGTGTTGAGCATGTACTTGTGTTTATTTTCAGTATTTACATGGTAAATAACTTATTAATTAATCAAAACAAGTAGGAAGAAATAAATCAGAAAGTACATGGAGGGTTTCTAACTGTTAGACGTAGAAACTTCAACATGAAAGTCCATCCTAATCATGCCATAAGGAACACTAGAAAAAGGAACATCACAAATCCTCTTGCCCAAAGATTGCTTGCCCTCAAGCAATCCAAACTTGTGGACTAGTCTAGTGGCCCATTGTAATTGAGACACAATGCCCGAATCCCATACAAACCATTGGGTGATGCTATGCCTCTGTGTCAAACCACCATGAATGGATCCCCCCAATGCTCAGATCCCAAACCAATCTCTGACTGAACCTATCACCAACAAATCCTCCTTGATCCGAGTGCCACCAAGAACAAGCATTAATGCTCCATGGCTCCTGTTGTGCTAAAGCTCTGGCTGTGAGTGATGCCTCATCAATTGCGTACCAACTCATTAACTCTCTCCAGTCCAACCCTTGACTCAATCCAATGCCAATCCCACTCTCCTGATGCTAGAATGGAATGCTGAAGAGTTGTCGACCTGTATCCCACTGCCAACTGGGGGATGTAGTATCTGACATGTCTAGGGGTCCCTTCTCTACTACGCCCCTAACTAAGAATATCACAACATCAATCGGATACCAACTCATGATATCTCACCAATCCAATTCATGGATACTGATGTAAGGAACAAATCTATTAGGTTGATATGGGTCCCTGCTCGACTCAGGAGGCTCTACCTGGTCAATCAACAAGATCTATCTAAGGAAACCCGCCCGACTCTCTATAATAATCAAAAGTGGGTAAGATGTACTCTTGGAGAGCATTGCCACCTGGAAATACTGTAGCTCTATTGGTTTCCACTGCACCTATCTGCACCTCATCAATGGGTAGGCCCAAAAATGGATGCACCACCATCTCCAATAACTCCTCCCTCCTCAGATTAGAAACTCCACGCTCCTCCCGTCTACTAGCCTCTTGCAAAACTACCCTGCTATGTTCCAACACCTCCTGACGACATGTCTACACATACTACCACCATGTTGGTTGTCGTTACATCTGTCCACTCCTTATCAATGGTTGGCCTTGAGGACCTCTGTTTATCTTCCTCCTTCATTGGCTCAACATGAGCCGCTAGCCAACTCTCCAAAGTGTTGATTTGGGGTAGCATCAGATGTGCTCTAGCCATGAAAATTGGTGGAGAGGCTAAAGCACATGAGATTTCCAAGAACTAGAAATGGTTTGCGCAGATTCTGACTAGTTTGGGAGATATTAAAATAATTAATATTTTTAATGGAGTTCCTAAGTCTAAACTTAGGAAATATAAAATATTAATGGGTATTAATATAAGACTGGGTTAGAAGGTTCCAAAAGACATGGATCAAGCCAAATCTAATCTTAGCTGTTGATTAGAGATGTAATCTCGGCCGTTGAAGGACCAACATGAAAAGTATAAGAGGAGGCTTGAGGGTCAGTTGGAGAATACACCAGAGTGATCAGTCATTCGATTTGCTAGAGCGGGGTTGCTAAGCAAAGTAGAATCAATGATCAACATCGAGGGGCAGTGAGTACTGGACAGGGAGGCAGAGATAGGGTCAAGAGACCAGCGCAGAGGCAGTTGCAGAACCTAGAGCAGGCCACACAGAGCTCAGCAGAGACAATGCAGAGGCCAGAGGGCCTACGTCATCCATGTAGAGGGCAACAAGAGTGACGCAGAGGGTCCCAGAGGCTGCGCAATGCTTTAGAGGGCTAACGCAGAGGGTTCTGAGGCTGACACAGAGTAGCAAAAGGCTGACGCAGTGCTTTAGAGTTGCTGGAGAGGGTTTCGTGGGACAGGTTTTCTGAATACTGTTTCGTAATAGAGAGGTATTACTGCTGGTTATTTTTCTCTATCGGGTGAGCCAGTTTGGCACCCAGTTGTACTCAAGGAAATACTGCATAATAATGACCCTCAGAATTGTTGCACTGGTTTTCCAGCATTGGGTTTTTTCTGGGGACGAGTTGTCCAGAGATAATGGTGTCACTTGTGTGTTTGCTATTTCTTTCAGTTGTTGATCTGTAGATGGTTGAGACTGTATTGTGTTTATTTCGATGTTTATATGTTTAAATAACTTGTTTGTAATTAACAAGTAGGAGAAATAAACCAGAAGAATACAGAGAAAATTTCTAACAGTTAGACTTAGAAATTTCAACACAAAGATGGCCATCATGTGCACTGTGCTCCACTATGTGCTACTCATGCTGAATGGGAGCAAGTTGCTGCTCATCAATCTCCTCTACCACATATTGATGCTTATTTGGGCTACTATCATCAACTCTACATAGCTGCTCATGCTCCTTAGAGATATCCTCATAAGAACTGTAAAGACCAAATTTAAACATTAACTAGAATCGGAAGTACAGAAAGCCTGAAGAAATTAAATTTGTACTTACCTCAACTGCCGCTGATTCTGCTGGTGCTGCGGATGCTGATTCTGGTGGTGCTGTCGTCGCTGTTTTGATCTAGTCTCCGGAAGACCAATACCACCCAACCAGATTGAGCAACCTAGCTGCTCAATCCAGAAAACTTCACAACGGAAGTTCTCTGTCCCTCCGTGCCCAGAACCTCAAACAGCTTAAGCTCTTCCAATGGATAATTAACTTCCTCCTGGTGAATTTCTGCTCCTGGTTCTTTCTGCTCCACTCTTGTTTTCCCCCCCCTTCTCTCGGTTCAAGCCCCTGCTATTTATTTACCGGCCTGGCGGTGGCCGCCCTCCCACTTGCAGCGACCGCCTTCCACGCATTGAAGGCTCTCAGATATTTTCCGACTCTCCTCTTTGCTCTGTAATAAGTATTGAGTTGGTTTGGGACAGCTACGATATAAGTTCGCTGGTACCCTTTATTATATTATAAATGTCATAAGGTTTAATTAACGTATTTTATAAT